>CAJUYD010000283.1:0-15317 GCA_910591665.1 Ectemnius continuus
TGCGAAGAAAACATTCAGTTTTGTCAGTATCAGCCCTAGAGGTGCGCAGAACAAGAGTATTCGATTACAAGCCCCATTAACATGGTATTAATGCATACTATGTGTAAATAACAAAGTAAATTACGCTTTATACCTCATTTTGCGAAGAAAACATTCGGTTTTGTCAGAATCACCACTAGAGATGCGCAGAACTAGAGCATTCGATTACCAGCGCCATTGGCATGCTATAAATGCATATTATGTGTAAATAACATAGTAAATTACGCTTTCTACCTCATTTTGCGAAGAAAGCATTCAGTTTTGTCAGTATCAGCCCTAGAGGTGCGCAGAACAAGAGTATTCGATTACAAGCCCCATAACATGGTATTAATGCATATTATGTGTAAATAACATAGTAAATTACGCTTTCTACGTCATTTTGCGAAGAAAACATTCAGTTTTGTCAGAATCACCACTAGAGATGCGCAGAACAAGAGTATTCGATTACAAGCCCCATTAACATCGTATTAATGCATATTATGTGTAAATAACATAGTAAATTACGCTTTCTACCTCATTTTGCGAAGAAAACATTCGGTTTTGTCAGAATCACCACTAGAGATGCGCAGAACAAGAGTATTCGATTGCAAGCACCATTAACATGGTGTAAATGCATATTATGTGTAAATAACATAGTAAATTACGCTTTCTACCTCATTTTGCGAAGAAAACATTCAGTTTTGTCAGTATCAGCCCTAGAGGTGCGCAGAACAAGAGTATTCGATTACAAGCCCCATTAACATGGTATTAATGCATATTATGTGTAAATAACATAGTAAATTACGCTTTCTACCTCATTTTGCGAAGAAAACATTCGGTTTTGTCAGAATCACCACTAGAGATGCGCAGAACCAGAGTATTCGATTACCAGCGCCATTGGCATGCTATAAATGCATATTATGTGTAAATAACGTAGTAAATTACGCTTTCTACCTCATTTTGCGAAGAAAACATTCAGTTTTGTCAGAATCACCGATAGAGATGCGCAGAACCAGAGTATTCGATTACCAGCGCCATTGGCATGCTATAAATACATATTATGTGTAAATAACATAGTAAATTACGCTTTCTACCTCATTTTGCGAAGACAACATTCAGTTTTGTCAGAATCACCACTAGAGATGCGCAGAACAAGAGTATTCGATTACCAGCGCCATTGGCATGCTATAAATGCATATTATGTGTAAATAACGTAGTAAATTACGCTTTCTACCTCATTTTGCGAAGAAAACATTCAGTTTTGTCAGAATCACCGATAGAGATGCGCAGAACCAGAGTATTCGATTACCAGCGCCATTGGCATGCTATAAATGCATATTATGTGTAAATAACATAGTAAATTACGCTTTCTACCTCATTTTGCGAAGACAACATTCAGTTTTGTCAGAATCACCACTAGAGATGCGCAGAACAAGAGTATTCGATTACAAGCCCCATTAACATCGTATTAATGCATATTATGTGTAAATAACATAGTAAATTACGCTTTCTACCTCATTTTGCGAAGAAAACATTCGGTTTTGTCAGAATCACCACTAGAGATGCGCAGAACAAGAGTATTCGATTACGAGCCCCATTAACATGGTATTAATGCATATTATGTGTAAATAACATAGTAAATTACGCTTTCTACCTCATTTTGCGAAGAAAACATTCGGTTTTGTCAGAATCACCACTAGAGATGCGCAGAACAAGAGTATTCGATTACAAGCCCCATTAACATGGTATTAATGCATACTATGTGTAAATAACATAGTAAATTACGCTTTCTACCTCATTTTGCGAAGAAAACATTCGGTTTTGTCAGAATCACCACTAGAGATGCGCAGAACAAGAGTATTCGATTACGAGCCCCATTAACATGGTATTAATGCATATTATGTGTAAATAACATAGTAAATTACGCTTTCTACCTCATTTTGCGAAGAAAACATTCGGTTTTGTCAGAATCACCACTAGAGATGCGCAGAACCAGAGTATTCGATTACCAGCGCCATTGGCATGCTATAAATGCATATTATGTGTAAATAACGTAGTAAATTACGCTTTCTACCTCATTTTGCGAAGAAAACATTCAGTTTTGTCAGAATCACCGATAGAGATGCGCAGAACCAGAGTATTCGATTACCAGCGCCATTGGCATGCTATAAATACATATTATGTGTAAATAACATAGTAAATTACGCTTTCTACCTCATTTTGCGAAGACAACATTCAGTTTTGTCAGAATCACCACTAGAGATGCGCAGAACAAGAGTATTCGATTACAAGCCCCATTAACATCGTATTAATGCATATTATGTGTAAATAACATAGTAAATTACGCTTTCTACCTCATTTTGCGAAGAAAACATTCGGTTTTGTCAGAATCACCACTAGAGATGCGCAGAACAAGAGTATTCGATTACGAGCCCCATTAACATGGTATTAATGCATATTATGTGTAAATAACATAGTAAATTACGCTTTCTACCTCATTCTGCGAAGAAAACATTCAGTTTTGTCAGAATCACCACTAGAGATGCGCAGAACCAGAGTATTCGATTACCAGCGCCATTGGCATGCTATAAATGCATATTATGTGTAAATAACATAGTAAATTACGCTTTCTACGTCATTTTGCGAAGAAAACATTCAGTTTTGTCAGAATCACCAGTAGAGATGCGCAGAACAAGAGTATTCGATTACCAGCGCCATTGGCATGCTATAAATGCATATAGTGCGTAAATAATGTAGTAAATTACGCTTTCTACCTCATTTTGCGAAGAAAACATTCGGTTTTGTCAGAATCACCACTAGAGATGCGCAGAACAAGAGTATTCGATTGCAAGCACCATTAACATGGTGTAAATGCATATTATGTGTAAATAACATAGTAAATTACGCTTTCTACCTCATTTTGCGAAGAAAACATTCGGTTTTGTCAGAATCACCACTAGAGATGCGCAGAACCAGAGTATTCGATTACCAGCGCCATTGGCATGCTATAAATGCATATTATGTGTAAATAACATAGTAAATTACGCTTTCTACGTCATTTTGCGAAGAAAACATTCAGTTTTGTCAGTATCAGCCCTAGAGGTGCGCAGAACAAGAGTATTCGATTACAAGCCCCATTAACATGGTATTAATGCATACTATGTGTAAATAACAAAGTAAATTACGCTTTATACCTCATTTTGCGAAGAAAACATTCGGTTTTGTCAGAATCACCACTAGAGATGCGCAGAACTAGAGCATTCGATTACCAGCGCCATTGGCATGCTATAAATGCATATTATGTGTAAATAACATAGTAAATTACGCTTTCTACCTCATTTTGCGAAGAAAGCATTCAGTTTTGTCAGTATCAGCCCTAGAGGTGCGCAGAACAAGAGTATTCGATTACAAGCCCCATAACATGGTATTAATGCATATTATGTGTAAATAACATAGTAAATTACGCTTTCTACGTCATTTTGCGAAGAAAACATTCAGTTTTGTCAGAATCACCACTAGAGATGCGCAGAACAAGAGTATTCGATTACAAGCCCCATTAACATCGTATTAATGCATATTATGTGTAAATAACATAGTAAATTACGCTTTCTACCTCATTTTGCGAAGAAAACATTCGGTTTTGTCAGAATCACCACTAGAGATGCGCAGAACAAGAGTATTCGATTACGAGCCCCATTAACATGGTATTAATGCATATTATGTGTAAATAACATAGTAAATTACGCTTTCTACCTCATTCTGCGAAGAAAACATTCAGTTTTGTCAGAATCACCACTAGAGATGCGCAGAACCAGAGTATTCGATTACCAGCGCCATTGGCATGCTATAAATGCATATTATGTGTAAATAACATAGTAAATTACGCTTTCTACGTCATTTTGCGAAGAAAACATTCAGTTTTGTCAGAATCACCAGTAGAGATGCGCAGAACAAGAGTATTCGATTACCAGCGCCATTGGCATGCTATAAATGCATATAGTGCGTAAATAATGTAGTAAATTACGCTTTCTACCTCATTTTGCGAAGAAAACATTCGGTTTTGTCAGAATCACCACTAGAGATGCGCAGAACAAGAGTATTCGATTGCAAGCACCATTAACATGGTGTAAATGCATACTATGTGTAAATAACAAAGTAAATTACGCTTTATACCTCATTTTGCGAAGAAAACATTCGGTTTTGTCAGAATCACCACTAGAGATGCGCAGAACTAGAGCATTCGATTACCAGCGCCATTGGCATGCTATAAATGCATATTATGTGTAAATAACATAGTAAATTACGCTTTCTACCTCATTTTGCGAAGAAAGCATTCAGTTTTGTCAGTATCAGCCCTAGAGGTGCGCAGAACAAGAGTATTCGATTACAAGCCCCATAACATGGTATTAATGCATATTATGTGTAAATAACATAGTAAATTACGCTTTCTACGTCATTTTGCGAAGAAAACATTCAGTTTTGTCAGAATCACCACTAGAGATGCGCAGAACAAGAGTATTCGATTACAAGCCCCATTAACATCGTATTAATGCATATTATGTGTAAATAACATAGTAAATTACGCTTTCTACCTCATTTTGCGAAGAAAACATTCGGTTTTGTCAGAATCACCACTAGAGATGCGCAGAACAAGAGTATTCGATTACGAGCCTCATTAACATGGTATTAATGCATATTATGTGTAAATAACATAGTAAATTACGCTTTCTACCTCATTTTGCGAAGAAAACATTCAGTTTTGTCAGTATCAGCCCTAGAGGTGCGCAGAACAAGAGTATTCGATTACAAGCCCCATTAACATGGTATTAATGCATATTATGTGTAAATAACATAGTAAATTACGCTTTCTACCTCATTTTGCGAAGAAAACATTCGGTTTTGTCAGAATCACCACTAGAGATGCGCAGAACCAGAGTATTCGATTACCAGCGCCATTGGCATGCTATAAATGCATATTATGTGTAAATAACGTAGTAAATTACGCTTTCTACCTCATTTTGCGAAGAAAACATTCAGTTTTGTCAGAATCACCGATAGAGATGCGCAGAACCAGAGTATTCGATTACCAGCGCCATTGGCATGCTATAAATACATATTATGTGTAAATAACATAGTAAATTACGCTTTCTACCTCATTTTGCGAAGACAACATTCAGTTTTGTCAGAATCACCACTAGAGATGCGCAGAACAAGAGTATTCGATTACAAGCCCCATTAACATCGTATTAATGCATATTATGTGTAAATAACATAGTAAATTACGCTTTCTACCTCATTTTGCGAAGAAAACATTCGGTTTTGTCAGAATCACCACTAGAGATGCGCAGAACCAGAGTATTCGATTACCAGCGCCATTGGCATGCTATAAATGCATATTATGTGTAAATAACATAGTAAATTACGCTTTCTACGTCATTCTGCGAAGAAAACATTCAGTTTTGTCAGAATCACCACTAGAGATGCGCAGAACCAGAGTATTCGATTACCAGCGCCATTGGCATGCTATAAATGCATATTATGTGTAAATAACATAGTAAATTACGCTTTCTACGTCATTTTGCGAAGAAAACATTCAGTTTTGTCAGAATCACCAGTAGAGATGCGCAGAACAAGAGTATTCGATTACCAGCGCCATTGGCATGCTATAAATGCATATAGTGCGTAAATAATGTAGTAAATTACGCTTTCTACCTCATTTTGCGAAGAAAACATTCGGTTTTGTCAGAATCACCACTAGAGATGCGCAGAACAAGAGTATTCGATTACAAGCCCCATTAACATGGTATTAATGCATACTATGTGTAAATAACAAAGTAAATTACGCTTTATACCTCATTTTGCGAAGAAAACATTCAGTTTTGTCAGTATCAGCCCTAGAGGTGCGCAGAACAAGAGTATTCGATTACAAGCCCCATAACATGGTATTAATGCATATTATGTGTCAATAACATAGTAAATTACGCTTTCTACCTCATTTTGCGAAGAAAACATTCAGTTTTGTCAGAATCACCACTAGAGATGCGCAGAACCAGAGTATTCGATTACCAGCGCCATTGGCATGCTATAAATGCATATTATGTGTAAATAACATAGTAAATTACGCTTTCTACGTCATTTTGCGAAGAAAACATTCAGTTTTGTCAGTATCAGCCCTAGAGGTGCGCAGAACAAGAGTATTCGATTACAAGCCCCATTAACATCGTATTAATGCATATTATGTGTAAATAACATAGTAAATTACGCTTTCTACCTCATTTTGCGAAGAAAACATTCGGTTTTGTCAGAATCACCACTAGAGATGCGCAGAACAAGAGTATTCGATTACGAGCCCCATTAACATCGTATTAATGCATATTATGTGTAAATAACATAGTAAATTACGCTTTCTACCTCATTTTGCGAAGAAAACATTCGGTTTTGTCAGAATCACCACTAGAGATGCGCAGAACAAGAGTATTCGATTGCAAGCACCATTAACATGGTGTAAATGCATATTATGTGTAAATAACATAGTAAATTACGCTTTCTACCTCATTTTGCGAAGAAAACATTCAGTTTTGTCAGTATCAGCCCTAGAGTTGCGCAGAACAAGAGTATTCGATTACAAGCCCCATTAACATCGTATTAATGCATATTATGTGTAAATAACATAGTAAATTACGCTTTCTACCTCATTTTGCGAAGAAAACATTCGGTTTTGTCAGAATCACCACTAGAGATGCGCAGAACAAGAGTATTCGATTACGAGCCCCATTAACATGGTATTAATGCATATTATGTGTAAATAACATAGTAAATTACGCTTTCTACCTCATTTTGCGAAGAAAACATTCGGTTTTGTCAGAATCACCACTAGAGATGCGCAGAACCAGAGTATTCGATTACCAGCGCCATTGGCATGCTATAAATGCATATTATGTGTAAATAACGTAGTAAATTACGCTTTCTACCTCATTTTGCGAAGAAAACATTCAGTTTTGTCAGAATCACCGATAGAGATGCGCAGAACCAGAGTATTCGATTACCAGCGCCATTGGCATGCTATAAATACATATTATGTGTAAATAACATAGTAAATTACGCTTTCTACCTCATTTTGCGAAGACAACATTCAGTTTTGTCAGAATCACCACTAGAGATGCGCAGAACAAGAGTATTCGATTACAAGCCCCATTAACATCGTATTAATGCATATTATGTGTAAATAACATAGTAAATTACGCTTTCTACCTCATTTTGCGAAGAAAACATTCGGTTTTGTCAGAATCACCACTAGAGATGCGCAGAACAAGAGTATTCGATTACGAGCCCCATTAACATGGTATTAATGCATATTATGTGTAAATAACATAGTAAATTACGCTTTCTACCTCATTCTGCGAAGAAAACATTCAGTTTTGTCAGAATCACCACTAGAGATGCGCAGAACCAGAGTATTCGATTACCAGCGCCATTGGCATGCTATAAATGCATATTATGTGTAAATAACATAGTAAATTACGCTTTCTACGTCATTTTGCGAAGAAAACATTCAGTTTTGTCAGAATCACCAGTAGAGATGCGCAGAACAAGAGTATTCGATTACCAGCGCCATTGGCATGCTATAAATGCATATTATGTGTAAATAACATAGTAAATTACGCTTTCTACCTCATTTTGCGAAGAAAGCATTCAGTTTTGTCAGTATCAGCCCTAGAGGTGCGCAGAACAAGAGTATTCGATTACAAGCCCCATAACATGGTATTAATGCATATTATGTGTAAATAACATAGTAAATTACGCTTTCTACGTCATTTTGCGAAGAAAACATTCAGTTTTGTCAGAATCACCACTAGAGATGCGCAGAACAAGAGTATTCGATTACAAGCCCCATTAACATCGTATTAATGCATATTATGTGTAAATAACATAGTAAATTACGCTTTCTACCTCATTTTGCGAAGAAAACATTCGGTTTTGTCAGAATCACCACTAGAGATGCGCAGAACAAGAGTATTCGATTACGAGCCTCATTAACATGGTATTAATGCATATTATGTGTAAATAACATAGTAAATTACGCTTTCTACCTCATTCTGCGAAGAAAACATTCAGTTTTGTCAGAATCACCACTAGAGATGCGCAGAACCAGAGTATTCGATTACCAGCGCCATTGGCATGCTATAAATGCATATTATGTGTAAATAACATAGTAAATTACGCTTTCTACGTCATTTTGCGAAGAAAACATTCAGTTTTGTCAGAATCACCAGTAGAGATGCGCAGAACAAGAGTATTCGATTACCAGCGCCATTGGCATGCTATAAATGCATATAGTGCGTAAATAATGTAGTAAATTACGCTTTCTACCTCATTTTGCGAAGAAAACATTCGGTTTTGTCAGAATCACCACTAGAGATGCGCAGAACAAGAGTATTCGATTGCAAGCACCATTAACATGGTGTAAATGCATACTATGTGTAAATAACAAAGTAAATTACGCTTTATACCTCATTTTGCGAAGAAAACATTCGGTTTTGTCAGAATCACCACTAGAGATGCGCAGAACTAGAGCATTCGATTACCAGCGCCATTGGCATGCTATAAATGCATATTATGTGTAAATAACATAGTAAATTACGCTTTCTACCTCATTTTGCGAAGAAAGCATTCAGTTTTGTCAGTATCAGCCCTAGAGGTGCGCAGAACAAGAGTATTCGATTACAAGCCCCATAACATGGTATTAATGCATATTATGTGTAAATAACATAGTAAATTACGCTTTCTACGTCATTTTGCGAAGAAAACATTCAGTTTTGTCAGAATCACCACTAGAGATGCGCAGAACAAGAGTATTCGATTACAAGCCCCATTAACATCGTATTAATGCATATTATGTGTAAATAACATAGTAAATTACGCTTTCTACCTCATTTTGCGAAGAAAACATTCGGTTTTGTCAGAATCACCACTAGAGATGCGCAGAACAAGAGTATTCGATTACGAGCCTCATTAACATGGTATTAATGCATATTATGTGTAAATAACATAGTAAATTACGCTTTCTACCTCATTTTGCGAAGAAAACATTCAGTTTTGTCAGTATCAGCCCTAGAGGTGCGCAGAACAAGAGTATTCGATTACAAGCCCCATTAACATGGTATTAATGCATATTATGTGTAAATAACATAGTAAATTACGCTTTCTACCTCATTTTGCGAAGAAAACATTCGGTTTTGTCAGAATCACCACTAGAGATGCGCAGAACCAGAGTATTCGATTACCAGCGCCATTGGCATGCTATAAATGCATATTATGTGTAAATAACGTAGTAAATTACGCTTTCTACCTCATTTTGCGAAGAAAACATTCAGTTTTGTCAGAATCACCGATAGAGATGCGCAGAACCAGAGTATTCGATTACCAGCGCCATTGGCATGCTATAAATACATATTATGTGTAAATAACATAGTAAATTACGCTTTCTACCTCATTTTGCGAAGACAACATTCAGTTTTGTCAGAATCACCACTAGAGATGCGCAGAACAAGAGTATTCGATTACAAGCCCCATTAACATCGTATTAATGCATATTATGTGTAAATAACATAGTAAATTACGCTTTCTACCTCATTTTGCGAAGAAAACATTCGGTTTTGTCAGAATCACCACTAGAGATGCGCAGAACCAGAGTATTCGATTACCAGCGCCATTGGCATGCTATAAATGCATATTATGTGTAAATAACATAGTAAATTACGCTTTCTACGTCATTCTGCGAAGAAAACATTCAGTTTTGTCAGAATCACCACTAGAGATGCGCAGAACCAGAGTATTCGATTACCAGCGCCATTGGCATGCTATAAATGCATATTATGTGTAAATAACATAGTAAATTACGCTTTCTACGTCATTTTGCGAAGAAAACATTCAGTTTTGTCAGAATCACCAGTAGAGATGCGCAGAACAAGAGTATTCGATTACCAGCGCCATTGGCATGCTATAAATGCATATAGTGCGTAAATAATGTAGTAAATTACGCTTTCTACCTCATTTTGCGAAGAAAACATTCGGTTTTGTCAGAATCACCACTAGAGATGCGCAGAACAAGAGTATTCGATTACAAGCCCCATTAACATGGTATTAATGCATACTATGTGTAAATAACAAAGTAAATTACGCTTTATACCTCATTTTGCGAAGAAAACATTCAGTTTTGTCAGTATCAGCCCTAGAGGTGCGCAGAACAAGAGTATTCGATTACAAGCCCCATAACATGGTATTAATGCATATTATGTGTCAATAACATAGTAAATTACGCTTTCTACCTCATTTTGCGAAGAAAACATTCAGTTTTGTCAGAATCACCACTAGAGATGCGCAGAACCAGAGTATTCGATTACCAGCGCCATTGGCATGCTATAAATGCATATTATGTGTAAATAACATAGTAAATTACGCTTTCTACGTCATTTTGCGAAGAAAACATTCAGTTTTGTCAGTATCAGCCCTAGAGGTGCGCAGAACAAGAGTATTCGATTACAAGCCCCATTAACATCGTATTAATGCATATTATGTGTAAATAACATAGTAAATTACGCTTTCTACCTCATTTTGCGAAGAAAACATTCGGTTTTGTCAGAATCACCACTAGAGATGCGCAGAACAAGAGTATTCGATTACGAGCCCCATTAACATCGTATTAATGCATATTATGTGTAAATAACATAGTAAATTACGCTTTCTACCTCATTTTGCGAAGAAAACATTCGGTTTTGTCAGAATCACCACTAGAGATGCGCAGAACAAGAGTATTCGATTGCAAGCACCATTAACATGGTGTAAATGCATATTATGTGTAAATAACATAGTAAATTACGCTTTCTACCTCATTTTGCGAAGAAAACATTCAGTTTTGTCAGTATCAGCCCTAGAGTTGCGCAGAACAAGAGTATTCGATTACAAGCCCCATTAACATCGTATTAATGCATATTATGTGTAAATAACATAGTAAATTACGCTTTCTACCTCATTTTGCGAAGAAAACATTCGGTTTTGTCAGAATCACCACTAGAGATGCGCAGAACAAGAGTATTCGATTACGAGCCCCATTAACATGGTATTAATGCATATTATGTGTAAATAACATAGTAAATTACGCTTTCTACCTCATTTTGCGAAGAAAACATTCGGTTTTGTCAGAATCACCACTAGAGATGCGCAGAACCAGAGTATTCGATTACCAGCGCCATTGGCATGCTATAAATGCATATTATGTGTAAATAACGTAGTAAATTACGCTTTCTACCTCATTTTGCGAAGAAAACATTCAGTTTTGTCAGAATCACCGATAGAGATGCGCAGAACCAGAGTATTCGATTACCAGCGCCATTGGCATGCTATAAATACATATTATGTGTAAATAACATAGTAAATTACGCTTTCTACCTCATTTTGCGAAGACAACATTCAGTTTTGTCAGAATCACCACTAGAGATGCGCAGAACAAGAGTATTCGATTACAAGCCCCATTAACATCGTATTAATGCATATTATGTGTAAATAACATAGTAAATTACGCTTTCTACCTCATTTTGCGAAGAAAACATTCGGTTTTGTCAGAATCACCACTAGAGATGCGCAGAACAAGAGTATTCGATTACGAGCCCCATTAACATGGTATTAATGCATATTATGTGTAAATAACATAGTAAATTACGCTTTCTACCTCATTCTGCGAAGAAAACATTCAGTTTTGTCAGAATCACCACTAGAGATGCGCAGAACCAGAGTATTCGATTACCAGCGCCATTGGCATGCTATAAATGCATATTATGTGTAAATAACATAGTAAATTACGCTTTCTACGTCATTTTGCGAAGAAAACATTCAGTTTTGTCAGAATCACCAGTAGAGATGCGCAGAACAAGAGTATTCGATTACCAGCGCCATTGGCATGCTATAAATGCATATAGTGCGTAAATAATGTAGTAAATTACGCTTTCTACCTCATTTTGCGAAGAAAACATTCGGTTTTGTCAGAATCACCACTAGAGATGCGCAGAACAAGAGTATTCGATTACAAGCCCCATTAACATGGTATTAATGCATACTATGTGTAAATAACAAAGTAAATTACGCTTTATACCTCATTTTGCGAAGAAAACATTCGGTTTTGTCAGAATCACCACTAGAGATGCGCAGAACTAGAGCATTTGATTACCAGCGCCATTGGCATGCTATAAATGCATATTATGTGTAAATAACATAGTAAATTACGCTTTCTACCTCATTTTGCGAAGAAAGCATTCAGTTTTGTCAGTATCAGCCCTAGAGGTGCGCAGAACAAGAGTATTCGATTACAAGCCCCATAACATGGTATTAATGCATATTATGTGTCAATAACATAGTAAATTACGCTTTCTACCTCATTTTGCGAAGAAAACATTCAGTTTTGTCAGAATCACCACTAGAGATGCGCAGAACCAGAGTATTCGATTACCAGCGCCATTGGCATGCTATAAATGCATATTATGTGTAAATAACATAGTAAATTACGCTTTCTACGTCATTTTGCGAAGAAAACATTCAGTTTTGTCAGTATCAGCCCTAGAGGTGCGCAGAACAAGAGTATTCGATTACAAGCCCCATTAACATCGTATTAATGCATATTATGTGTAAATAACATAGTAAATTACGCTTTCTACCTCATTTTGCGAAGAAAACATTCGGTTTTGTCAGAATCACCACTAGAGATGCGCAGAACAAGAGTATTCGATTACGAGCCCCATTAACATGGTATTAATGCATATTATGTGTAAATAACATAGTAAATTACGCTTTCTACCTCATTTTGCGAAGAAAACATTCGGTTTTGTCAGAATCACCACTAGAGATGCGCAGAACAAGAGTATTCGATTACAAGCCCCATTAACATGGTATTAATGCATACTATGTGTAAATAACAAAGTAAATTACGCTTTATACCTCATTTTGCGAAGAAAACATTCAGTTTTGTCAGTATCAGCCCTAGAGGTGCGCAGAACAAGAGTATTCGATTACAAGCCCCATAACATGGTATTAATGCATATTATGTGTCAATAACATAGTAAATTACGCTTTCTACCTCATTTTGCGAAGAAAACATTCAGTTTTGTCAGAATCACCACTAGAGATGCGCAGAACCAGAGTATTCGATTACCAGCGCCATTGGCATGCTATAAATGCATATTATGTGTAAATAACATAGTAAATTACGCTTTCTACGTCATTTTGCGAAGAAAACATTCAGTTTTGTCAGTATCAGCCCTAGAGGTGCGCAGAACAAGAGTATTCGATTACAAGCCCCATTAACATCGTATTAATGCATATTATGTGTAAATAACATAGTAAATTACGCTTTCTACCTCATTTTGCGAAGAAAACATTCGGTTTTGTCAGAATCACCACTAGAGATGCGCAGAACAAGAGTATTCGATTACGAGCCCCATTAACATCGTATTAATGCATATTATGTGTAAATAACATAGTAAATTACGCTTTCTACCTCATTTTGCGAAGAAAACATTCGGTTTTGTCAGAATCACCACTAGAGATGCGCAGAACAAGAGTATTCGATTGCAAGCACCATTAACATGGTGTAAATGCATATTATGTGTAAATAACATAGTAAATTACGCTTTCTACCTCATTTTGCGAAGAAAACATTCAGTTTTGTCAGTATCAGCCCTAGAGTTGCGCAGAACAAGAGTATTCGATTACAAGCCCCATTAACATCGTATTAATGCATATTATGTGTAAATAACATAGTAAATTACGCTTTCTACCTCATTTTGCGAAGAAAACATTCGGTTTTGTCAGAATCACCACTAGAGATGCGCAGAACAAGAGTATTCGATTACGAGCCCCATTAACATGGTATTAATGCATATTATGTGTAAATAACATAGTAAATTACGCTTTCTACCTCATTTTGCGAAGAAAACATTCGGTTTTGTCAGAATCACCACTAGAGATGCGCAGAACCAGAGTATTCGATTACCAGCGCCATTGGCATGCTATAAATGCATATTATGTGTAAATAACGTAGTAAATTACGCTTTCTACCTCATTTTGCGAAGAAAACATTCAGTTTTGTCAGAATCACCGATAGAGATGCGCAGAACCAGAGTATTCGATTACCAGCGCCATTGGCATGCTATAAATACATATTATGTGTAAATAACATAGTAAATTACGCTTTCTACCTCATTTTGCGAAGACAACATTCAGTTTTGTCAGAATCACCACTAGAGATGCGCAGAACAAGAGTATTCGATTACAAGCCCCATTAACATCGTATTAATGCATATTATGTGTAAATAACATAGTAAATTACGCTTTCTACCTCATTTTGCGAAGAAAACATTCGGTTTTGTCAGAATCACCACTAGAGATGCGCAGAACAAGAGTATTCGATTACGAGCCCCATTAACATGGTATTAATGCATATTATGTGTAAATAACATAGTAAATTACGCTTTCTACCTCATTCTGCGAAGAAAACATTCAGTTTTGTCAGAATCACCACTAGAGATGCGCAGAACCAGAGTATTCGATTACCAGCGCCATTGGCATGCTATAAATGCATATTATGTGTAAATAACATAGTAAATTACGCTTTCTACGTCATTTTGCGAAGAAAACATTCAGTTTTGTCAGAATCACCAGTAGAGATGCGCAGAACAAGAGTATTCGATTACCAGCGCCATTGGCATGCTATAAATGCATATAGTGCGTAAATAATGTAGTAAATTACGCTTTCTACCTCATTTTGCGAAGAAAACATTCGGTTTTGTCAGAATCACCACTAGAGATGCGCAGAACCAGAGTATTCGATTACCAGCGCCATTGGCATGCTATAAATGCATATTATGTGTAAATAACATAGTAAATTACGCTTTCTACGTCATTTTGCGAAGAAAACATTCAGTTTTGTCAGTATCAGCCCTAGAGGTGCGCAGAACAAGAGTATTCGATTACAAGCCCCATTAACATCGTATTAATGCATATTATGTGTAAATAACATAGTAAATTACGCTTTCTACCTCATTTTGCGAAGAAAACATTCGGTTTTGTCAGAATCACCACTAGAGATGCGCAGAACAAGAGTATTCGATTACGAGCCCCATTAACATGGTATTAATGCATATTATGTGTAAATAACATAGTAAATTACGCTTTCTACCTCATTTTGCGAAGAAAACATTCGGTTTTGTCAGAATCACCACTAGAGATGCGCAGAACAAGAGTATTCGATT
>CAJUYD010000284.1:0-15192 GCA_910591665.1 Ectemnius continuus
TTATATAAATATTTTATAAATATTTATATAAAAATTTTATTTTATTTTTTAATTAAATTAAATATTCTTCCTTTCACGTTCCCAACAAACAAACAACTGAACGATCATCTCAAAGTTGGTCGAAATTGAAGATTACACCAGAGGTGGAGGAAGAGGAAACCAAATCAGTCACCACCCGTAAAGATTGTTATGCAACCAGATACCAATGTGAATATTCAAAGGAAAATGGACACCAATCTACTTCATCCACCGGATGAGACATATTAATTCCCTATTCATTCTTTGTTAATTTCTCTCTTTCTCTTTCTCTTTCTCTTTCTCTTTCTCTTTCTCTTTCTCTTTCTCTTTCTCTTTCTCTCTCTCTCTCTCTCGTTTCTTTCACTCTCTTTCACTCTTTTATTTTTTTCAACTTTTCTGTCCATCTCATATCTTGCACCGATACACATTTTCAATGTTTAAATAATTAAAATAATATATATATATATATATATATACTTGATTGACTAATCATCGAAGCCCGAAATCTTCAATAGTATAATACCTTTAATTTTATTTTGAAAAAAAATAAGTTATAATTTTGTTTATTAAATACAATGAACTTTGTTTGTAAGGGAAACAACAACAGCAACAACAACGGCACAAAAGAAAACACATAGGAAGAGAAAGAAAATGATACAATACCTTTTAAGAAATATAGAAAGAGGTGTAGGTGTGTAGGTGTGTATGCCCATCAAGTCTTGCATACTTTTCAATTAATCAATTCAAACAGACAAACAAAAAAGCATTTAAACATAAGGAAATAATAATGCCAGTGAATTTACATTACATAAAAGAACTACTAACTTCAAACTTTCAAAGTAAACAACAAAAAAAATTTTGAAAAATTTTGTTTGTTATTTTTGATTTTTCCTCTTAAGTTTAGAGGCTGCTAAGATAATAATTAAGGCTTGGTAATTCTAATCGACTACCATCATTCGGGCCTAAACCTCTTTCTACCCTCCCTCACATCTTGGGGCGATAAGTAGAAAAATAATCATTATTTAACTTAATTACCATCTTTGTTGAATGTTGATTTTTATAATCAAATAAATCAGTTGTCGTTGATGATGGTGATGGTGGTGATGATGATGATGATGATGATGGAATACTATTCGAACCAGGATTGTTAATTTTAACTTGAGATGCAGGAAATAATTGTAATGATCTTACCAGATTATTATCCATTGGACGACCAACATTTGATACATCCAATTGGAAGGAGACATCTTTCAAGGTAGTGATGGTCTTAGTACCATTTGCTGGACTGGCCTTCTTTCCAGTTATAAAAGATATTTTAAAATTTTTACCATTTGTTGATATTAAATTAAAATGATCGGGAAGAAAACTTTTTAGAATGCCTAAGGTGATTGAGTTGAATATTTTGCTTGTCTCTTGATGAACTTCCATCGAGACCGTTTCCTTTGTTGACGGTTTCCGTATATAATAATCAGATTCATCAAAAAGGCCTTGAGATTTTGGATCATAGTCAAGATAAAAGTCGGCTAAGGGTTCAGCTGGTAATTCTTTTTCTTTAACTATTTTATTATCTTCATCTTCATCTTCAGCTTCATCTTCATCTCTATCTCTATCTTCATCTCCATCTCCATCTCCATCTCCATCTCCATCTCCATCTCCATCTCCATCTCCATCTTCACTTTCATTTTCCTCGGTGTCTTCCGTCTTCTTATCGTCATTCCCTTCATCTTGATGGTCTTTCTTCTCTTCAATGTTAACATTATATTGTATCAATCTTTCCAACCTTTCCAATTGCTCCATAATCTTAGGATCTATTCGTAAACGTTCATCTTGATCTTTATTAAAGATACATCTGAATCCATCATCAGAATAGAAGGCCCTCAAGACAAGTCCTGCCTCTTTCATGGCCGCATCCATCTGTTTAGTATCGAGTGAGCCTTGAATGGGTAAATGATCACAAATAGGATCGGGAATGGTCATCGTATAGCTCATTATGAAACCAGCTGATAGAAGACGAAAGAAACGCATCAATGCCATCCCCAATGAAATTCGAACAGGATTGGTAAGGCAATAGTATGCCATCACCAACATCACCCAAGGTCCAAGTGATTGTAGGCGAGGGAATCGTCTGGCAATATCTTTCACTAGAAGGACAAGCTTTTGTGTATCAGGTGCCTGTTTGGAAACAATGCTTCGATACCAAACCATATGCTTTATCGCCTCGGCATGTCTGACCAGATAGGATCTATTGATACCATCCAAAGGCTTACAAGCACGAGAAAGAGTTAGATTGGTGGTGAACATTAGGCGTACACCATAGCCTTCAGTTGTTTGCAATATTAAATCATGATCACTTAATGTTGGAGTAAGATCTAAACTTGATAGATCTGCTTCAAGTTTTTTCAATAAAAGTCCAATCGTTGATTTAAGTGGATAGTCGGAAACAATAAGAACATAATCGGCAATGAATGGTGATTGACAAAGTAATGTCCCCATTGGGAAAGAACCTACCATCTGATAATCAACCAAGTTAAACATATTTTGATTGATAAGGGTAATGAGAATAGAATCAATTTGTTCAATCAATTTTGTTAGTAATTCCATATCATTTTGTTTCAATGTGATCGCTTGAAGGCGGATGATCACCTCTTGATTAACTTTATATTCAATATTCGATATGGCCAACGATTGATGACCATCATACTGCTGTTCATTATAAAGATTAATATCCCAGCGTATATGATCAAAAATTGGCCTTATATGAAAATAAGGAAGGAATGTAAATGTTGACTTGTATAAGTTTGACATAAGGAAGCAACGTTTTAGATAACCATGATGGTTAACGCTTCCATGATCACCTACTAAAGGTGGCAATGGTGTTGATGATAATGATGATGATGATGATGATGATGATGAACAATCAGACATTATTTAGTGGGTGAATATAAATGAAGGCATAACACCCGATGAGAAAAGATTGAAAAAGAGAGAGGAAGAGGAAGAGGAATATAATATCAGATTGTTTTGCTTCATCCGAATGTATCGTCTAAAGAATGGAAACAACGATAAGAATGGTTGTATTGTGACAAGATTTATCAACAGACTCCAGCACATGTGTTAATAACAGGCTAAAGAACATGAACATGCTCTCATTTGATAACAAAAGCCATTAATCTTGTGGTGTACTCCTCCTATCCTTACTACTACCACTAGCAGCTACTACTATCACTACTACCATTACTACTACCACAGGAACAGAATCTGTTTCGCTAACCCTCCTCCCCCCAAACGTGACCAATGCCAAGGAAGACAGACATGACAACAATTGTTTACAAAGTGAAGATGAAGAAAAGAATTAATCACCTCTTTGCCTTTAAAACGATATTATCCTTAGATAACATCTTTGAACATCTATAACAATAACTTTTTTTCTAATAGAAAACAAGATACTTTAAATCAATGAAATATTTAATTATAATTAAATACTTTATTTGTGTAAAACATTTTTTTTTGTGTTCCACATTCGTAGACATGATTCTGTTCTATTCTTCTATTTATTTTTCTTCTTTACTTTTCTCTTATCTTCAAATATACTCTAACCGTTTGGAGGCGGGTGACCGTTGAGTTCATTACGTTAATGGGAAAAACAAAAATGATTAAATAACTTGTCCAATTCTTTATGTCTATCATGAAGGGGAATTTTTGTTCATATCGAACGAATAATCCAAACAAAAGATTTTATAAAATAAATAAATTACCCCAATTTAACCAATTTAGGATAATTATTAAACAAAAATGGTAATATTCTTACATCATAATTTCTTATATTTGTAATAGCATTTAAGGATTCTACAAATTCATTATTCATATAAATCATCATCGCTATTCAATTTTAATAAAATCTGTTACAGCACTAAGTTAATCTTTCAATTTTCTTTTTAATTAAGAACGTCGAGAACGGCTTGAATGATTGAATTAGCTCCAATGCCATATTTTTCAATGAGCACAGTTGGTGGGCCACTGCGTGGAATTTCTCGAACAGCCAACGACTTAACAGTAATGTTGGGAACATCGGCCACAGCGCTAGAAACGGCTTCACCAAGACCACCTAAAAAAACATTAACATTTAGGTCGAATGAAATACAATTAAAGATTAAAAAAAGAAGTTAAGACTTACCTTCTGGGTAGTGATCCTCAACGGTGATGATCTTGCCACCAACCTTCAAAGCATTCTCCACAATCGTCTTACGATCGAGTGGCTTGATGGTGAATGGATCGATTACTCGAACATTAATCTGCTTAGTCTTAGATAAAGTTTCAGCAGCACTGAGTGCCTCGAACAAGGTAACACCAGCACCGATCAACAAAACCTTATCAGCGTCCGAAGACAGAACCACCTTAGCCTGGCCGACCGCAAATGATTCATTGTTATCATAGACGATTGGGGTGGCTGGTCGTGAAGTTCGAATGAAGCAGATGCCATTGTATTGGGCAGCCAATTCAGTGGCTCTTTCCATACTAACAGCATCCGATGGATAGAAGACTAAGGAATTGGGAATAGATCGAAACATAGCCAAGTCTTCCAAAGCCATTTGAGAAGGTCCATCTTCGCCTATGCTCACACCACAATGAGAACCAACGCACTTGATGTTTGCTTGCGAGATTGCACCTAAGTAAAAGAATTAATTGAATTGTAAGTCATATGCAAACATTATTATTAGAATCTAAGATTATAAACAAACCCATTCGAAGCTGATCAAAGGTTCGAGTGAAGAACGAAGCAAAAGTTGAAACGAATGGAATGGTTCGCTTACGACAACCGGCACCGATAGCCACACCGACCAAGTTCTGTTCGGCGATGAAGCATTCAACATAACGGTCGGGAAAACTTTTCTTATAGGTTTCGGAGAAGGTACTGTTCTTAGTATCACCGTCCAAGGCGATCACACGCTCACATGACTTGCCAATCTTCACCAGGGCAGTTCCATAAGCTTCACGGGTGGCAACCTTTTGTCCTTTTGTGTAAGCTGGTGCTTCCATCAATTTAACATCCAAGCTAACCTCTGGGGCCTTACATATGGGAGTGTTTGGTCCCAATGTGATAGTTGATTTTGTCATATTACCACTAATGGCATTAATAACTTCTTCAGCCTTATCACCTAAAGGTTTACCATGCCAGTTAACCTTATCTTCAATACCTTTAAAGCCTTTGCCTTTGTAAGTTTGAGCAATGATGGCAGTCGGCTTACCAACAGTCTGCGCAGCTTGATGGAAAGCACTTATAAGAGCATTCACATCATGACCATCGACAACAATTGCATTGAAACCAAAAGCTTCAACTCTTTGCTTGTAAACAGCGATGTCATGACCCAAGGCGGTCGCCTCGCTCTGCCCAAGGCGGTTGACATCGAAGATGGCAACCAAATTGTCCAACTTGTAGTGGGAAGAGAAGGAAAGTGCCTCCCAGACCGAGCCCTCAGCTGACTCACCATCACCAATAAGACAATAAACTCGATAGGGAGTTTTGTCAATATATTTGCCAACGTAGGCCATGCCGGCAGCAATGCTCAAACCTTGTCCTAATGAACCAGTGGCCACATCGACAAAATTCAAACGAGGTGTTGGATGACCTTCAAGATCAGAGTCAACCTTCCGAAGATTCATCAACTCTTCATTGGGAAACAGGCCAACCTCCGACCAAGCAGCATAGAGAATGGGAGCAGCATGTCCCTTACCTTAGAAAGGGTAGAAAATAAATTAAAATCAGCATGCAACCTTAGTAAATCTAATCGATTATCAAACTTACTTAAAATGAATCGATCACTGGATGCATCACGAGGGGCGGAAATCGAGTAATGCATGGTGTTGAAGAAGAGAACGGATATGATCTCGGCAATAGAAGCACATGATGTAGGATGTCTGTAAAGATGACCAAACAAAATAATTATTCTTGTCAACAAGTACAAAGGATGACCAGGAAATTAAAAGAAATTAATCAGGAAATAAAGTCTTATTGTATCTATAAAATAACCTTCATGACATAACAAGGAAAAAAACGTCATAGTAAAAGTTATCTGAAGAAACAAGCAAACAGTTTCACATTACAGGCACTTTATCGTTTTTTTTTATCTGTCTTCTTATCTTTTACATATCGACTCTAGATAAAAAGTACATTAGATGTTAGCATGCATCACCAACGTACTCTAACATTATCAAGATTTTTTGTTGTCTCAATGATAAAACTCATCATCTTGATTCGAATTCAAATCAATTCAATGTTCATAAAGGGAAAAATACAGAAGAAGGGAAGAGAACATCTTTAGAAGACAACTTACCCAGACTTCGAGGCGTTGGTTGAACGAATGGAAAGAATACGAAGATGATTGGCAATGTTCTCAAGCTGTTTGGTGACTTCTACATTGATCGACATATTGGTGGATTGAGATTTCTATGAAACAAAAGAAAAACAAAATAGATTATTAATAAACATTGATCAATAGATTGGAACCGTTTGTTCAAGTGTACTATTGAATAATGGCCCCTAGAAGATTGTGATTAAAATTTAGGAAACAATTACTTGTTCGGTAATTAAGAAAATAATTAAAGTAAACTTTTAAAAGTGAAAGAAGAGATATTTGTTCACGAGATGTAAAAGTAATATGCTAAGAAGCTATAACAGATTGAAGTTATAGAAGTAAAAAAAAAGAATTAATACAAGCCTTGGCTTCAAGCAAAATGTGGTGAGCGATTAGTTAAAGACTAAATAGAAATGAATGTCTGAGATGATAAGGCTACAAATATATACTTATAAACAGCTAAATTAATGATTATTATACACGAAGTGGTTATAATCTGCTGCCTGAGCAACGTCATGCCGTTTAGGGTAAACATTAATAAAGCTGCCACGTGCTTGATGCACGTGCTTGGAGCAATGAGTTTATGAGTGAGTCATCTTCAACCAAGGCGTCTGTTCCACTACATCTACTATTTATTATAAAATAGAATGTCTCTATGTTTTTTCTTTTAGACCATCGAACCGATTTGACTCCAATTCGATTCCAAACCTTTATTCTGGTCTAGGGATGTTATTAGTCTATGCCACAACTGGTGGTTATCTTCTTGTTGGCTTATCTTTAAGACTTTCACTTTGCCTCTACCTTTGCATAAAAGTACAGATAATGTAAACCGACCACACTACCTCGACGGTTGATAACTGTGAAACATTCAAACAGACAAACAGATAGGCAGACAACAGAGATAAAGATAGAGAGAGAGAGAGAGAGAGAGAGAGAGAGAGAGAGAGAGAGAGATAAACCAAGCACAGGGCGCGACAATGAACAACATGCAACTACTACTCAGATAAACAGGCCGACCACAAAACTTTGTAATTGATAACTATGCTGCTGCTGCTGCTACTACTACTACTACTACTACAAATATCTAATTGTTAACATTTTGAACACTTAGAATATTTAAAATTAGTTGAGAATATTCTGGTCTGGACATCGCTGAGAGGCACTATTCAGACATCATTTGATGCATAACATAGGGCCCAAGTGCAATAAGCTTATCATTTAGACTGTAAACAAAGTTGCATAGAATGTAAAATTATTTTTTTTGAACATTGACATCTTTTGCTCCAACAGTTGGCTACTTTCTTTAATAGTTGATTCATGCTTCAGACAACTTTTTTAACAAGTAGTCCCGCTGGTATGTATATCAGAAGGGGAAAGTTTTCTTTTCGTTACTATGGCGTGATGTGGCGTGATGTGGATAAAACATGAAAAAGTACTTCGTGGTCGAACAAAGCCTATGACGATGTAAATGTATGTGATCGCGTGATGGCGCTTATTTGCTCTCTCTCGCTCTCTCTCTCTCTCTCTCTCTCTCTCTCTCTCTCTCTCTCTCTTCGTTTTCGCCATCATCTTTTTCTTGCCACGAATGCCTGGATGGTATCAACAGGCACTTAGGAAGTTAAGCATTCCCATGATCAATGGGAATCCATTTAGAACATTCTCCTTCTCCTTTATGTATTTTTGTATTAAAACAATTTTTTAAATACAAAACAAGAGACCAAAGGTACTCCTACGTTCGTACAAACTTAAGCCACATAGCCTCACAGAGCTAGACGGGAGGCAGTGGTGGTGGTGGTGGTGGTGGGGGGACGTAGGCTTCCCACTGCCTAATGTATATACTTTTTTTCTTTACATAATGAATTAAATAACACTAGAAGCTATTACTTCTGATTGTCTTCACTATCATATGGATAAAAGCTAAACGTGATCTATTCAACCTATGTGTAACCTATGGTAAGCTTAATCCGAGATGACGGTCATGTTTTTTACCCAAAACAAAAGAAGAAGAAAAAAACGTTGTACACCCCAGTTTGCTTCATTAAGATCTAAACGTCTCCAACGTGTACCGAATAACGGGTATATATATATTCATCTCAAATTGGAAGTCTTTACCTTGACGTGGCTGGGGAGCTTAATGAAAGCAATCATTTAATAAATTAATGCTAAAAAACAGCCTTATTTAAACTGAACATGACTGTGTTTTTCCAAATACAGCCATAATAATATTTTACAATATTAGTATAATCTATAATCAGTTGAACCATTGTTAAACTTGATCTAGTTAAAAAAATGATTGATTCAAAATCATCCATAATATTATGGTTTAAAATGGGTATAAATAGACTTGTCCAGAAACACGAGAGATAATTAGTTACCATTGTCTAAGAAGAGTCTTAAGTATGAGTGTGTGTGTGTGTGTGTGTGTATTAGTGTACAATTTGTGTACAAATTAAATGATAAAATAGTGATGTGTTATTCAATTCGTGTGTGTGTGTGCCATGAGTCACGAGCAATGATAACCTTTTTAGTTTATGTGCTACAAAGGCAACAAATTGTCTTCTACGTACATCTTCATCCATAACAAACTATTCAAAAAATGAAATAAATTGTTTCCAATTTAATTTTATTCTTCAAACCCTTCTTTCATTGTATGCTTAATGATGAAGAATATTCTGAATGCTTTTATAGCATTCTATAGCCTCATGAATACATTCAATTCAATGTTTATCGAAGATTGTTGATCTTCAAACTTCATTTCAGGATATGGTTTGTACGATGCTCATTTAAGTTGAAGAAGAACTTTAAATGTATGACGAATAAAGTTTTAGGCTATATTCAATTTAACAAAACGTTTACATTCCCTCGTTTAAGTTTGTCTATAAAAAATTTCTTGCAAATTCTATAGAACCCTTTGTCTTTGGTGTTTAGTATCAATCGATGTTAATAGAACAGCCCGTCAAAGATAATCAAATGATAAGATAGAGAAAGATTAACGGTTGTCGTTAATGAACATATCAATCAATTAGTATAAGATCACATTCCTATTTATAATAATCAAAGACAATGTTTATTTGTATACATTTCTCCTTTCTCAGACCATTGAACCGAATTTGACTATAAATTTGGTCCCAAGTCCCATCCCTACTGTTTTAGTATCTTTTAATTATTTTAAACAATTGAATGATAAAATGATTAAATAGTGTTTTGTTTTATGATTGATTAATGTTGAATATTCATTATAACCATGTTGCTTGCTGCAAACGTTCCTTGATGCCAACGAATTGTATTAAAGTTATTAAACCATGTTATGAATGTATTCCATCGCCATGATGGTTCATTCATTCGTGTTCGCCTTGATCTGTAGCAAATGATGAAGATCAACAAACATAAGGGAATGAATATCATTTTTTCGATAAGGAAACGAGATTCTTTGTCCATCTTATCACTATCAATGATATCTTTGGAAATGGTATTATTAGCATTATTCATATAAAATGCATCCACAATATTGGATTGTAAGAAAATAAGGGATAGTAATGTTTTAATTGTGCAAGCAATTGAACAGAACATTCTCGGATGATGATGATGTTGGAAATGGTTAAGTAAAACAATCGTTAAAAGAAATTGGAAACAAAAAAAATGTAAGAATCTTGTATAAATGTAAGTTTGAGGTAAGATTTGATTATAATCCCAACAAAAAAAAGAGAATAAAACAATATCAATCAATTGTAAATGTTTCTACATCTCTATATTGAACACTGAATAAATAATAATAAATTATCTCAATGCTTTAAAAACTGAAACAAAATTTCAACAACAAAAGAAAAGCAAAATGAAAGAGTACAGCTTCTATTTTCCTCTCGCCGAGAGTCAAAATGGAAAAAATGACAATGTCTTAATACTGTCATCTAAAGTTGAGCATCATTTAGATTCACTAAGGTAACAACAAGCTCACTTAAGATAATCAACATTGGGTGTAAGCATACAATATATTCTTTAGTGACAAATACAAAGGAACAATTTACTTATGTTTCTACAGAAATAAAGGTAATAATAATAATATATAGATAAAAATAGAGATAATTTTAAAAGTAATAATCTAAACAAAATAAAATAAGTTTCGTATGGAATCAAACCTTGTAGATGGAAGAGAAAGCATATTAAAGAAGGTAGAGAGGGAGGGAGGGAGGGAGAGAGAGAGAGAGAGAAACAGTACAGTGAAAGGTTAAGGCGACATATTATTTCCAAATTAACTTCCTCCCTCTCCTTCATTCTCGTCCTCCCTTCTCCTGCGAGGGCACAAATTAAATTAATATCCTGTGCTTCATCTACTGTTTTTTCTATTCTCGTTTCCTCTTTTAAAGGTACTAACCATCAAGTTTATAATGATTATAATTGATAATAATAACATTAGTAATAGAAGTCATTGAAATAAATTGTAAAAAGTAAAAAAACTTTCTGGAAAGTTTTAGAAACAGTCTGTTGGAAATATTTTCAAAACATTTAACATAAACATGCTTTTTGGTTGTCTTTTTTGGTAGGCACGTGGGATATTTGTTTTGTTTTGTTTTTTTTTGGTTTGTTAATAATAATAATATTTTAAAATGAGTAATAAAAAGGTTTGCTTTCTATTTGATTTATTTAAAATAAATATATATATATATATACATCTCTTTTTTGAAATAGGGAAACTTAAATATTTTAATTGTGAACTTAGATGGCAATGACATATGTTTCGATATAACAGGCTTTGATTATCCATTCGCTAATGCTATAAGACGTATTCTATTGGCCGAGGTGCCTACAATGGCTATTGAAACAATACATTTGTATAATAATACTAGCGTAATGCATGATTCCTTCCTTTGTCATCGACTTGGTCTTATTCCAATTAAAGCTGATCCCAAATTATTCGATTATTATGATAAGGAGACGGGTGAAGCGGGCATGAATGCAACGAATACGATCATATTCAATCTTAATGTTCAAAATCCATCTAATAGTAAAGATAATCTACATATTTATACAAAATCATTGGAATGGGAACCGATTGAATCACAAGGTGATTTTCAAACCGTTCATCTAGTTGATGATGACATTTTAATAGCCAAACTTGCACCTAGCCAGAAGATTGATGCAAAACTTTATTGTCATAAAGGTATTGGCAAAGATCATGCCAAATTTTCACCAGTTGCCGGCTGCCATTATAAACATCTAACAACGATAAGTCTAGTGGAGGATGCTCATTTTGAGCCGGAAGAGATAGAACAATTAAAGATTTGCTTCCCAGCTGGATATTTTGATCTCGATGGTGATCAACCGATCATTAAAAAGACAAGAATTGAGACCAGCAGTAATCTTACATTCAACAGCTGTCCTAGCTTAAAAAAGAAGATTTCGATTAATGTCAACAAAAATGTTTTAACTTGTAAGTTGTTTTGTTTTACTTGGGAAGGGAAGAGAAATAGTTTTTAATCTAAAAAATGTTTAAATTTAATGTAACTTTCTTTGTTTTTGTTTTTTTTATATTCAAATTATTCTAGTCTCGGTCGAATCGACAGGTATCATTCCACCAACTGAATTGATCATCACAGCTATCGATGTTCTTAAAGCCAAATGCCAACGTTATTATAAAATTCTTAAGAAAGTAAACAAATAATAAAATTATATATTTACTCTTGGTCTTTTTTTTCCTTTTTTTTTTTCGTTTATATTATTTTTCTTTTATTTCACCACCTTAAACTAATATATCTTTGTTTAGACAATTTAAGCCTGAGCATTGTAAATTCCTTTCACTCTATCCCCTCTCCAATGGTTTGGTTTCATTTAATTTATTCTTATTGATAGCCAATTTAATCTTCATTGGTGTTAGGTTTTGATGTTCTAAACAATTGCACAACTGAAAGGGTTTATTGGAAAAATAACAAACGCCCACCTGGGTTGAACAACCAAGGCATATCAATGGCTTCTCTTGATTTATTTTGAAGGCTTTCTTCTTCATCCAATAGATTGGTTCTACAAGATAATATTCACAGGCAGTTGCTTCTATATATATATAACAAAGGTGGATAGATAAGAAAATAATAAGATCAATAAATGAAATATTTACCATCGACTTTTGTTTGATCGTTCTCCTGCTCAGCCTTGATAATGTTACGTTTATGGAATAATGTTACCGAACAATTTCGGCATACAAAATCAATCTCCGGCTGTTTACCCCATTCTTTCTCCAACTTTTTCACTATCTTAAGATAATCTTTAAGATGATCATGTAGCTTATCGGGAAAATCTCTTGAAGACATAGCAATCATATTGATAAGATAATTGCGTAGAATTGGATTGTTCATATTTAGCCTCCATTTAAGGGCTTCCCAAATTGATAATTGCCAACGAAAGTTGGCATTTGGATTAATGTTAACACGTCGTGTTTTAAGAAAATCTAACGCCTGATCAGCCGGCCATGATCGGCTGGCCATAAGGTAGGCAGCCACTATTGTAGATGAACGTGAAATACCCTGCATACAATGTACAAAGATGGGACGTTTTTCGGTCACCGCCAGGGCGATTTGTTGGCAAGCCATTGGAAACAATGTAAGCATATCCTCCATGTCATCATCGTGCTTATCATAGAATATTGGCTGATTCACTTCCACACAGAAGCGTTTCTTTAAAGCCTCCCATTCTTGTTTACTAACAACAGTGATAACATCTTTTATGGAATACTCCTCAAGGAGGCCACTACGTGTTAATCCTTTATGGCTTCCTAAATAAAGGTAGGGTACGATTGGTGACACTTCTTCAACAATCTCACACATTGTTTTATCGCCAAATTAAACCGATAAATGAACAACCAAATTGAACAAACAATGTGAACAATAAATTGTTTTAACTATTTGGATAGTAACTATTTTATCCAAATCTAAATATAGTTTTCATTTAATTAATTCAATTAACTGTTCCATTGATAGAGTTCAACAGTTGCACAAAACATCAGCCAACAAACAGCTCGATAAACAAGATTATTTTGTTTTCATTTGTTTGATTATTATTATTATTATTATTATTATTATTATTATTTATTTATTTATTTATTTATCATTAATTTTTAATGATTTTCTTGCTTTCTTTCCTTGAGAGATGTTTCACCTTTGTCTTTTCAAGCTTTAACGATTCCTTTGATGATAACCTTCTAGGAAGATTTTTACAATCAGGAATCGATCTATTTTTAACGAGAAGGCTTTCAATCTCATCGAGTAGTTCGGCCAGTTCACCTTCAACAGACTCTGTAATGTCGGCCACGCCATCCTCAATTAAATTAAAACAATAAATGAGCATCTGATTATCGCTGGTGGGATTTTTCATATCCAATGCTGTATAACGCCTTAGAAGATGTTCGGGCATGGCTAAATTAGACTTTGGCTTTGCTAGCATATCCAATTCTGAATCATCTGGTGCTTTCCCATCACTTACCGGCTCTTCATTCATCTCCTGAATGTGCAACAATTTCGACCAAAGATTTTCAATCGAATCATCGAGAACGAGACCATCAATGTGACTTTTTAATCCTCTAAAATTTAATTTGGTTCGACATCGATTCACCTTGATCGCTGTCTTACCACGGCGAAGTTCGTTGGCGATCTGAGTGGTCAACAATTGAGCTGGTCGGTAGTTTAATTTTGCATTGGATAACACCCCCTGTTGATGATGGGTCAAAGCTGTTTGGATCAATTTGGCGGTCTCAAAATATCGATACGAAAGACGACGATGTTCACGAATTGTATAAGCAAGTCCATTGCCTATTATTGATGATGGAAGTTGAAAAAAGATGACACCAACCAATGCAGATATGCAAAGGAAAAGTCGCCCACCACCAGTGGCCGGATGGAAGTCTCCATAGCCGATAGTGCTGAATGTTACAAACGAAAGCCAGCAAGAATCTGCCATATTCTTAATCTCTTCTTTGCTTCCTTCGATAAGATAAAGTAGGAAAGAGCAAACAATCAAAGCAGTGAGAATGATTAAAAATGCTAACATCAGCTGTGATTGTTGTCCAATGATCGTCTCCTTAATATTACTTGATAATTTTCCAAATATTCTATAAACTTGTAATAGTTGAATAAGATGAGCAATACGAAAGACAGTATCGATAATACTAAATTTATAATCATTAGATGATAAAATAATGTAAAGAATGAAATATCCAAAACAGGTGACGATACCCAATGAATCGAGTAATCTTTGATGAAAATAATCTGATAGATAAAGTAGCTTACCACGGCCACCTTCATATTTAGCTAAAAAGCCAGCTGTTAAAAGGCGGACGATCATCTCAAACAATAGAATAATACCTAACAATACATCAGCAAATAACATTGCTTTATGGATAGCCTTTATTCGATTCATTGGATATCTTGGTATATTATTATCATTACCAACTATTGCTATGGTTGCTTGTGGTGTTTGTCTTACATTGAGCATAACACAGCTGACAACAATAATGATCAACAATGTTAGATGGTAAAGACAATCGAAATCATAAGGCCAATGTAATAGAATGAAGATACGACGTTTATAATTGGATTCGGATAGATTCTCTTCACCAATCGATCGTCTAATCGAGCCTGAACAAAAGATACGATTATTGGAGAAAGTTGATGACATAAATGATTCAAAATCAGAGCTATATGTCTTTAATTTATTTGGTGAGCTGGAGGCAGTCATACCATCCGATTGTCGCAATGAAAAGGAAGATATTCTTGATGGTGTTAAAGCTTTCCCTGATTGCATTCTTCTTTCTTTCTATCTTTTCTATTGTAGTTAT
>CAJUYD010000285.1:0-15163 GCA_910591665.1 Ectemnius continuus
AAAATGAAAAATAAAATAAAACGTGTATGACAGCAAAGCCAACTTTAGCTATTTGGTTCTTTTTAGTCTATTTTATTTTTCTTCATTTCCTTTTTGCTCCGCCAAAAAAGCGTTCTAGTGAATTGAATACTCTTTATGATTATTATTATTCTTACTATATTATTATATATAAATTAATCTAATTCTGAATAATTCATTGCACGTTACTCTATTCTATTTTTATTGTTGCTCTTTTTTTCCTTTGATTAAGTAGTTACTAATTAAGTTTGCAATTAAACTCCTTTTTTAATCAATTAATTAAAATTTTATTTATATAAACATATAAATAAAATAAATAAATGATACCATTGCTAACCTTAATAGAATAGAGCTAAAAAATAAAAGAAAGACAATTTGTTATTATTATTATTATTAAACATAGATTATGTATTGAATATAGTGCTGAAAAAGAAGAATTGTGGAAGCCTTCTTCATATTGTGATGATCAAACATTTACTATATGAAAATTGCAAAGATTGGCTAAAAGACCATAACCATCAACTAGAAAATAACAGAATAACGAATTGATATAAAACAGGCAACTTAATGGCGAACTCTATAAGATAACTTCGCCCTATTAAAGGCAATAAGAGAAAAAGATTGAATAAATAAAATGAAAGTGAAAGAGTGAGAAAGAGAAAGAAAGAAAGAATATCTCTTAGTGATTATCTTCATCAAAACTTTGTAATTGAATCTCGATTGCTTTCACTATTTCTTGTTCTGTAATTCATTTTTATTTTGTTGATGAGATCAATCAATCTATTTTTTCTTCTTCTTTTTCTTTTTCTTCTTTCTCTTTTTCTTCTTCTTCTATTTCATCTTTTTTCTAAAAAGACATTTTTATTGAGATTGAAAACTGTCTAATCAAATTGAATGAGAATCGCAAGTGTGTAAAATCCACTGATGCTATTGACTTGGTTTCGTCTTATGGTTGAAAGGAAAAGAATAGAAAGAAGCAAATAGAAAGAGAGAGAGAGAGAGAGAGAGAGAGAGAGAGAGAGAGAGAGAGAGAATATAAGAAAATAGCTGGTCCAATCGGCTCAATTCGCTTGCTTACACAAACATACAAGCACAGGCACACTTTCATTAGCTCTCCTTCGATCGCTAAACAAACAAATCCGACTAAAAGAAATCGACTAAAAGAATCGATTTCATTTGCTCTCTCTCTCTCTTCCTTTCATTCTCTTTTTTTCTTCCTCTCTTTCTTTCTTTCTTCCCCAGCCTTTATTTTAGAGTTTGTTCTGGTAAAACAGTTTCAATAAAGAAGAAGAAAAAAAGATAGCAAAAAGAGCTGAGAAATTTAAAAAATATATAATTTTATGTTCAAACTGAAAAAGTAAACCAAAAAAAAGAACGACAAAGCAATGTTCAAATATCGCTTCATTCAACGTCTATGGGCTACAACATTTTGTGTTAGGGGCCACATTGAGGATGAGGATGAGGATGGTATATATATATACACACATATCTATATATATGTGTGTGTGTCGTTTTAAATGAATGCAAACTTTGCATTGAGAAAAAAAACAAAAAAAAATAAGAATGACGGGCGACTAGGAATAAAACACTCTTTCTTTTTCGCTTATTTATTTCATTCTAAACCAAAAAGTCTATGCACAAGCTCTTCACATAAAGATTGACTTTAAAATCAATTGAGAAAAAAAGTCGTGTTTTAGTTGAGATTGTGAGATGAAAATAGGATGAAGAAGGCGAAGAGAAAGAGACACTCACAAAGGCAGACAGATAGACACCGATCAAGATTGTGTACGTCTATGTGTGTGTTTGTGTTTGTGTGAGCGTGTGTGTCGACACCGATTCACTTCGATAATATATAAAATAGAACTTGTAATAATACTCGCTGATACTGTTAAAGAAAGATGATGAAAATATCAACGATGAAGGAGAAGGTTGAGAGGATGATGGTGATGGTGATGACGATGACGATGATGATGATGATGATGATGATGATGATGATGGTGGTGACTGAATAAAGCTGGAAAGAAACAAAAAAGGATCAAGAAATTGAAAAGGCGAATGCGTTGAAACGATGAGGGAAGAAGAAGATGCTGATGATGATAAAAAGAATAAGAGTGAGGAGAAAAGAAGTGAAAGAAAAAGAGAAAGAAAAGAAGATGAGGAACTGCACTCAACTTGGAGACTCAACCAAGGATGTTAGTGTCATTTAATAATAGTGCACAAAAACAACTTTTTAAAAAAGATTTCTTTTCTAAAAAAATTGTGATGGCATTGAGCAAAAAGAATGAAAGAACAAGAAATATCGTAGGTTATTTTGCCTGCCAAGAATACCATCAAAGTAGTAGTAGTAGTAGTAGTAGTAGTAGTCTTATCAATAAGCACATCTTAAAACGTAGCCCTAGATTTAATTTAATTAATAAAAAAATTTGATTTAAAAAAATAATCTTAACAGACACTTGAAATTGAATGAAATTCAAAGTAAAAGAAGATAATAATAATAATAAAAAGAATTTCTAAACTTTTCAAATAATAATTAAAGTGAAGAAAGTGCAAAATTTACTCAATGGAATTTTATCGACCGTCCAACACAGAAGAAGAAGAAAAAAAAAGAACAAAAACTATTTCAATGACATTAATGCAACTTGGGTAGAAAAATATAATTATTACTTTAATGAAAGGGAACAAGTTTTTAGGGGATGGTATGAAAAATGGGGTGGGCGTAGAGGGAAGATAAAAAAGACACATGAAAGGAGACCGGCTAAGGGTTGAGAACGGCCAAAATGAAAGAATGAGAAAGAGAGATAGAAAGAGAAAAAGAAAAAAGAAAGAGAAAAAGAGTGAGTGAGTGAGTGAGTGGAACTTATAATGAAAGGAACAAAAAATAAGAGCAAAAAAGAGAAAGAGAGAGAGAAAGAAAGAAAGAAAAGAAAGGGAGAACATTCACTGAAACAGTTTCATTCACTAGAAATGTTGAAAATGATGTTAGCAAAATATAATAGAAGCGAATTCAATAAGATGCAAATGTGGCTACGATTATGTTGTTGTTGCACAACAGCCTCAAAGACCATTAGAACCATAGGGATAATAGTCCAGACGTTTTAAGTTTCTTTCACATTCCCTACTACTTCGGCCACCAACGCTTTTTCATCAATAAAACTCTTTCTTTCTTTCTCACATTCTATTTTTCATTTCTATCTTTCTCTCTTTTTTTTGTAATTTTTTTTTATATTTGTGTTTATTTCATCATACACTCTGTAATATGCATAAGAAAACATTCAAAATGATTGAAAAAAATATTTCATCTTGAAACTTACAAAATGAAGTGTTCATAGAAATGAGAGAAAGAAAAGAGTAAGAGAAGATACGAAGAGAGAGAGAGAGAGAGAGAGGGAGAGAATGAGGGAGAAAAAAGAAAGAAAGAAATAATATGTATAAGTGCTTTAGCATGAAGAATCGATGACGATGGGATAGTTCTCAGTTCTCATCATCGATCGATTCAAGCTGATCAAATACTTAAGATGCACTTGTAACGTTCAATGAAGAACGGGAAAGCAAATTGACGGACCGACCGACCGATCGTCTAACTGAATGAAAGGAAAAAAAACCGAACGGTCAAGAACCAACAGATCCGTAGCTCAAGGGTTGTCTAAATTGGCCCAAGCCGAAAACGATAGAACTCTTGAAAAACTACTTCTCTTCAACTTAGTTTATTAAATATATCAAATAAAAGTGATGAAGAAGAAAGAAGAATAGTGCGATGAAGATGAAGAAAGAGAGAGAGAGAGAGAGAGAGAGAGAGAGAGAGAGAGAGAGAAAGAAAACTCTTCTCTCAATAAAAGTTTCATTTCTTTTTTTGCCTGTCGATCTTTCTTTCTCTCTTTTTGAGCATCTTGAAACATTCTCATATTACTCATAGTTTAATTAAGTATTAACACGAACGAAGAGAATGTTGAAAAAGGCCTGCATTTATTATAAACAAAAAAAAGAAGAAAAAGAAGAAAGAAATAAAGAAAGAAAAAAGAAAGAAAACGATTGATAGTGAACAAGAGAAAGGGGAAAGGGGAAGAATGTAAGAGAAAGGGCAAAAACAAAATCGATTTGATTACTTTGAGTTTGAATTAATGTTTGAATAGCAGCCAAGTTGTAAGGAAAGGGCAACATCGGTTTTGGTGTTGGTGTTGGAGTTTGTGTGTGTGTTTGTGTATAAATGTCTGATGGTTGGTCGACACGATTCGTCATTACTACCACTTATTATGCTTTCCTGAGCACATTATACTACATATTCAATCCTAAAGAAGAAGATGAAGAAGAAGATGATGATGATGATGATGAGGAGGATTGGTGATGATGATGATGATGATGATGAAGAAAAAACATAGAAAGACATACAGTTTGTGCATGTGTATGTAATCGTAATAATTAAATTTCAATCATCACAATTCTCATCAAATGTTTTTGCTCGTTTTTTTTTCTCTCTCTCTCTCTCAATTGAATCATACTCAAAACAGCTCACACATGCTACATATCAATCCTTTGTCGTTTCAATTAAATCTAATTCTACTTTGTTCACATCACTACCCTTCCAAAACACACACACACACACACACACACAATCTCTTCTGCATGTCAACATCTTTTTGATCAAATGTCTCCTCAGAATAAAAAAAGTGAAAATGAAAATAATAATAAGAAAGAAGAAGAAGAAACATAGAAAGATAGACACAAGGCGAATGTATGGCATCATCGTGTGTGCATTGATTATGTAAAGCCGAAAGAAAGAAAGAGAGAGAGAGAAAAAGAGAGAGAGAGAGAAAGGGAAAGAGAGAGAAAGAAAGAGAGAAACAGTTCATGTGTGTGTGTCTTATCTGTCTTGCTTCCAGATAAGTAGATTCATTCATTTGGTAGACAATAGAGAGACACTCACTCGATTGTAACAAGTCAATCAAATTGGAAGTGAAATGAAAAAGATGAAGAAGAACAAGATGAAGAAGAAGAAGAAGAAGAAAAAGATGGAAAAGAAAAAGAAGAAGAAAAAAAAGTCGAAGAATGACAATGAAAGAGTAGAGATAGAGAACAAACTCCATAAAGATAGACACAAAGAAAAAGAAGACAAGTACTAACCTGTGTTAGTCTCACTGGTGCAATAATCGGTTAAATATTTTTCAAGTGTAAAACGAGGTAAATGTAGATTAGTAGTTATCTGCACCGGGTCCTCCTTTTTCCAGACGAACATCAGATCTTCTGTAGTGTAGCCGTCTAAATAATATTCAATCAAATATTTGTTTTATTATTATTATTGTCATAAATTATTTTTGACACAAACACACACACAGGCACAAGCACACGCACACATCAAGCAAACAATAGAAAGCAAAAAAAAGAGAAAAAAATTTACAGCTAGCCATCTGAATGGAACAGATTTGTTTATCCAATGGATAATATTTAAGATTCATTGGGCAGGCCAACACCAGCGATATTCGAATAGAGTAGAGCACCTCACCACCTGGATAGATTCGCAGCAGAACATTGGGCATTATAATCTCATGGAAGTGGCCCTCCTTCTCATTCTTAAAGAATAGATCTGGCCGCCAGACTCGATTCGGATCGGTGAGTACAAGATAACGAATTTCGGCATCATTCTTGGAAATATTATGATTGAACTTGAGTCGATTGTCTACCCATTGCTCTCTGAACGTCACTTGAACAGAATATTCCTTAAATTAAATAATTTTATTAATAACATTGTTTACAATTCTATGGGAAAGCAATCTCAAGGGAGAGTAATGGAAAGAGAAAGATGGAAAATAAAGAAGAAAATGATAACGAATAAAAAAAATAGAAAAAGCTTTATAGAAATCAAAACAAAGTCGTTTAATGTTGATTGTAGATTCTTCAGATTTTATTTCTTTTTATTTCTTCATTTTTTTTAAATTTAAACTTTAATTTAAATATAAACAAGTTTTGTCTTTCTTGTTTTGTTGTTGTTGCTAAATTATTCAATTTACTTATCATTTAATTTTAATATATTTAGAAGAATAGGAAAACAACAACAAAAAGAAAGGAAATTTATTTAAATTTTAAATTTAATTAAGTTGGTAATAAAATTAAAAATCGATGCAACTTTGCTTCGCCCCATTAAACGATAACAAGTATTCATTTATATTTGAAAGTTAAAGTTTATTATTATTTTTTCTTCTTTTATTTTTTTCTTAATCACCATCCTCATCACCATCTTCATAATCATCAACTTAAATTTCTTTAATAATTTGTAATTTTAAAATCCAAAACTTAAGTTAGGTTTCACAATTCATTGGAAAATAACATTGACTATTACCATCATTGACTAACATGAAACAATAATCACAAATACTATCCCCATCACCATCATAATCATTGTCATCATTATTATTATTATTATTTCATTCTAGACTATTTTTAGAATGTTATGTTACAAAGAGAGGTATAAACGAAAAACGATAAGAAGTCCGACCAAAAAAAGCTCACTTAATAACAAAGTTATAATTATAAACATTGAAGAACATTAAAATAAACTACATGTTCCACTATTGTCGATGTTGTTGTCGCTGTTCTTCTTCTTCTTCTTTCTCTTCTTGGCTGATCTACGTCTTTTTCTATTGTCAATTTAGTTGCCGCTGATGCTGTTGCTATTATTGTTGTCGTTGTTTTTTGTTGTTGTTGTTGTTGTTGTTGAAGAAAGTAACTAAACCCAATAGAGCGTTACTAGTTCGCTTTCACTCTTTCTTTCTTCCTCTTCCTTCCTCTTCCTTTTTCCTTTCTCTTTCTTTACAGAAAAAAGACTAACCCTTTTATTTGATTCATAAAAACATGTAAAAACATTTTTACAATTTTCATTTTGAATTTCATTAGGCAGAAGAAAAATAGATGATGAGGGAAAGAAGAAAAAGAAAAAGAAAAAGAAGAAAGAAAGAAAGAAGGAAAAAGAAGATGAAGATACAACTTGAAAGAAGGGGAGAGGAAGGAAAGAGAGAAAAGAGTGAGGAGCGAGTGAATGCAATTAATTTCTCTAAGTGAGATGGTGCCAATCGTAATGACTTGGAACAGTGTAGTGGTGTCTTTTTTCCTCCAACGCTTGTCCTCTTCCTTCGTTCTCATTCTCTACAATTTTTATTCTAGGGTACTTTTCTCATTCGAATGTTGTAATGTACAACTCTATGTATGTATGTATGTGTGTGAGTGTGTGTGTATGCATGTGTGTGTGTCATATAAATCAATGAAGTGCATCGCAAACACACACACACACACACACATACACATGGACAAACACATTCAAAACTCTTTCTTTCACTTGTTCATTGTCTCATTCTCTTTAGTGATCATCTCAATGTTTCACATAAACCAGCATTCTTCATTTACTCTTCACCAAGCCTCATGTCCGTTTGGGCATCATTATCATTAACATAATCATCATTATTATTCAAATAGGCATCTGGCTGAATGTAGAGCTCACCCGGTCCCGAGATAGATTCGTACGTGTACGTATTCCAGTGAATTTCAATTGATGCACACCCATACATACAAACACAAATAATACAAACATTAACAGACCGAACATTGAAATGAACCTAAGCATCAAATGACTGCCATCATTATCATCATCATCATTGAACATCAACAACCACCAACTACGTCACAAACTATTGAATCCCTATAGACTCTGATTGGCTTAATTAGATTAATTTAAATTATATTGAAAATATTATTTTCTACCAACCATTATTTCTTTTCACAAAAATAGCAACACAATTAGCTTGAATTTAACACACACACATACGCCTTGTGGGTGTTAGTTAATTAATTGTTCAATTGAGAGAATAACATGAAAGCATTTAAAATTGTCATGTGTTGACTTTTTTGAATTGATGAAAGAAGAAGAAGAGGAAGATGATGGTGATGGTGAGGAAGATGAAAAGTTTTCATTTTGAGTGAGAAATTGATGATGATAATTTATTTTATTAAAAAACTTAATTTTTTTTAAATAGGCGACAAACTGTAATATAATAATAATAATAATAATAATAATAAAACTTACCATATCAAGATCACTTATTTTACTAATACTTCTAATGAGAATATTTACAAACACCATACTTGGCCCATCAGCTATTTTTGTGGTTAGGTAACATCAAATCGAAAATAATAATAATAACAATAATAATAATAATAAGGAATTATATAAGAAAAAAAAATAGAAATAAAAAAGATATTAAAAGAAAAAAAATAGAAGAATTAGAAAAAAAAGAGTGATTAACATTTGAAGGTGATGATCCAAAAAAATTGCACACGATGCAATCGCAATCGAAAACAAACAAAACAAAACAAAAATGAAGATCGATGAGATGAAGAAAATAAAAAGCACAAGATGTTGTCCACACAAAGAGAATGAGAAAAAGAGAGAGAGAGAGAGAGAGAGAGAGAAAGAGAAAAAGCACAAGTTTGATGAAAAGAATGGAGGCACATTATATATATATATTGAAAAATAAAGATGAAGTTAAAGTAGAAGAAAAAATAAATTTAGCCATTCGAGGCAATTTTATTGCAATGTTTGCAGACAAGAATAAGGAGAAAAAGAAACAGAATAAAAAGACGAAGACGATACATTAGTATGTCCATTAGATGATGAAAAAAAATATAAGACGAGACAATTAGTCAATATATATATATATATTTGTACACAAACACACACACACAACACACACCCACACAAATACACACATTGTATATTATGTGTATCCATGTGTGTCAATTTACAACCAAATATAATTTTTCAAGTTTTAGTCAGTTATTTTTTAATATTTTGTTTTGTTTGTTTGTTTGTTGCCATTGTTGTTGTTGATGTTGTTGTTGTTGTTGTTTTCCCGTTGTTTAGTGTTTTTAGTTTGAAGGAAAAATAATTATTAATTTGAGCATTTTAGAATTTTTTTTGGATTATTATTAGTATTATTATTATGATTGTATGTTTGCATGAGTTAAGTAAAAAAAATTAAATTAAAGAATTTTTTTCTTTGATCTAAATCTGATCAACAAAAAGAGAAAGAGAGAAAGAGAGTGAAAGAGAAATCTATCCTTAAGAGGATTATTGTACGCCTCAGCCTAATTAAAGTTTGTTGTTGCCGGTCAATTTGACATTTTGGACAAAAAAAACAAGACATATAGAAGGAGAATAATAATAATAATAAGATAGGTGCAGAATTTATGTAGATATTAATGGTTAAAGAAGCCTTCGTTAGGAGAAAATATTTTACTCGTTTTGTATGTTTTGTTGATGATAAAAGTGATAGATGAGACCTCGGGTAGATTGGTTATTTTTTGTTTGGTTGTTAGTTGGATGGTTGAGATGAGGGAGATAGAAATTAAGAGAGAAAGATGGGAAAGAGAATAGAAAGAGAGAGAGAGAGAGAAAGAAAGACGGGACAGACAAAACCAAGACGATTGTGGTTGGCTGGGTTTTGGGTGGGTAGTAGATTGAGATATTTGGACAATAAGAGTAGAACATAAAAATAAGAGAGAGAGAGAGAGACAAGACATTCAACAAGACTTACTTTACATTCAGACATAAAAACACGAATAATAATACAAATACATAAGAAATAATAATAATAATAATAATAGCAATAAAATAAGAAAACTGAAAAAAAGATGAGACATGAGACATAACCGATGTTTTCGTTTTAAGATTGAAGATATATAGAGCAGGCAATAAATGATTTTATCTCTATGATGGTCACTTAAGAAGTGAGATTGTTTATGGTATAGAAAAAGAACGAGAAAGATGGATATGTAAAGAGACATAAAACGATCATTTATTCCAAGACATTGCCACGCCGAAGAATATATACACATATATCTATATATATATATATCGCACTCTTTTATTTCCAATCTTAACATAGATATATTTAACTGAACAACATTTAGTTTTTTTTGTAAAAAGAAAAAGAAAGAAAGAAAAATGGGATCAAGTAAGAGAACCATTCAATCAACAGAAAACGACTTTGTTTTGTTAAGGATAAAGAGAATGAGAGAAAGAAAGAGAGAGAGAGAAAAAAAATAAAAAAAATTGGCAAAAGGAAAGTAGGGCAGAGAGGAAATAGAGAAAACGACTTACCATGACGACATCATCAATTCGGGAAATACTTCGGATTAGGAGGTTCACATAGACCATTGCCGGCCCATCTGTGTTATGCGAACCCATTGGAGGGCAACATTTAGTTAGGTTTGACGGGAAGCGATATTGAAAGAGAGAAAGAAAGAGAGAGAGAGAGAAAGAGATAGCAAGAGAGAGAGAGAGAGAGAGAGAGAGAGAGTGAGAAAGAAACAAGAGAAGAAAGAAAGACAAATAAAGGGAAAGATTTAGGTAACAAACGACAACAAATAGAAACATAAATTTATTTATTTTTATTTTTGGTTTGGAACAAAAGAAATATTTATTCGAGATAGTCATTCAATTGATTTGCCTCGATAAACTATTAAGTTCAAAATGATTCGATCAATTCACACTGTTAGACAATAAAGAAGAAGAAGAAGAAGAAGAAGAAGAATAATAATAATAATAATAGAAACAACAATGACAATGAAAACATATAAGATGGAAAAGACAAGGCAATATGTTTTCATTGATTGGAACATGCAAGGAACATGCAAAACATACACAGACGTACAGAGACACAAACATATGCAGAGAAGCATCGCTTCTGGACACACAATGGTAAAAGGATAGAAGAAAGGAACATGGAAGAGAAGACGATAAAGGAGAAATAGTATGAAGAAGATAAAGAAGTAGTAGTAGTAGTAGTGAAAAAGGAAACGAAGAGAGGGGTAAAAAATGATGTGATATAATGTGATGGCGTGTCGATTATCATGTTTCTACAACAAACTATAAAGTCACATTAGCTGACCAGGGCAGACCTGATGGGTCACTAACATTTGATCGATTAGATGTTGTGATTTGTTTCGATAAATCAATTGAAATACGTTGCCTATTGACTTGTTTGTATGTTTGTTTGTTTTCTAGTTTGTTTGTTTCTATTCAAATGAACATGAAATGAAGAAGGTCAGTTCATTGAAAGAGTGAACTACTATTATAAGTATAAGTAAAATAAATCGAAATTCGATTTAATCAGGTTGGTACCATGTGTTCCAAAATATATATATATATACATACATATTCTTGATGGATTTGGACATTCCCAATGTGTTCCAATGTCTGTCTTCCTAGTATGTCTTACTGACATTACAAACTATTTTTATTTGTTGTTGTTCCATTAAAATAATAACTAAATCAACTGAAAACTAAAGCTGGACATTGCGTCTAGGGAATATATTTATATATCTATATATATATAGATATATAGATAAATAGATATATAGATATATAGATATATAGATATATAGATAGATAGATAGATATATATAGATATATATAAAATAAAATTGTTTGATAGAGTTTTAGTGAAGAGAAAGCAAAAAAAAAATAAAAAGGAACAAAGAAAGAAAGAAGAATGTAAGAAAGGCAATCAATAAACAGATCAATATAATTTAATTTGCTTTCACTTATATATATATATATATATATATATATTTGTTTTATTTTGGGGGTCTATACTGAAACACAATCTTATCTTTTAGTCTAATACTAACAACAACAATAGTAAAGATTTATTATCAGGTTGACAGTGAAGTTTTTATGTATGATAGTTTTAAGAAATAATTCAATCTTAATTGTTAATTGAACATAGCTTAATATTAATCAACAAAGATTGTCGATGGATGTTTGGTTTGGTAATTAAAGAAGGCGACACATTTTTTCTAATTCCTCCTCCTTCTCCTTCCTCCTAGGCATACACTGCTGTTGGTGTCTATTGCTAATCAAAATATATAAAGACAGCACTATGCTCCCTTTAATCCAATCAAAACTTTTATTTTTTGGTTGTTTATGTGGATGGGAGGGGTGGAAGGAGGTGAACATTTAATGAGATGCCAAGAAGGTTTTCCTACTATGTAGATTTTCAAATTCAATCTATTTAAAAAAAGCTAAATATATATAAATATTTTTTTCGGTTTTTCTAATTTTACCTTTACTCTAATCAAACGACAAAAAAAAGTAGAACAAATAAACAGGACGAAGAAAGATAGCGATAGAGAAATAGAATAATGTTAAACATTCTTTTATTTTTCATTTCTTTTGTTTTCGTTAATGAAAGCAAATGTTAATCTTGTTAAGTTACCTTGGCGAACAAGGAAGAGGTGAGAGAGAGAGAGAGAGAGAAAGAGCAACTGGAATCAGCATAGAAAATGTATGGCAATGTAGCTGCTTATTTGTTTTTCATAGTTATTCACTTGTGCTGTTTGCCACTACTAATTACCCGTTTTTATTTCTTTTCTTTCTTTTTTCTTCATCCTTTGTTTTAACTATATTTATGTTTATTTAAATCACCTTAAGGGCAAAAGCATTCTTTAAACAAAATAACGTCTCTATCCGAGCAAAATTCAAATAGAATATTCTAAAGGAATATTGTTTTGTGTACATATCTATAATATTGGTAAATATGTTTAAAAGTCTGATCAACGTATGCAAGCTTAATTCATATAACTTCATAAATGTCGAACCCGATTGAGACAAACAAACTAAGCTGTATTGAACTTTTGGTGGAAGAGAAAGAGAGAGCAAAAGAGAGAAAGAGGTGGTATAAAAGGGGACAAAACATGATTCGCTAGAAGTCATTAAATTATGCTAAAAGATTAGCTTAGCTAAATGCTAATAGGGTTCATTTGTAAGAGAAAGAGAGAAAGAAAGAGAAAAAAAAGAAAGAGTGAACAAAAAAACAACAACAATCAAAAACGTCACTAAACAATTATAAGCGAATGAAATAGAAAACAAAAATAGCGCCAAGATCAATATTAATAATAATAAAAATAAATCTATAATCTAAATTGTGTGTAATTTATTTTGTTGTAAGCTTATTCGAGCGGTATTTAGGTGTTAAGCATTTTTTTATTTTATTTTTGGAAATTAATTTTATTTTATTATAAAAGCCAATGGAGTTAAAGCAATTTTGTTAATTATCAATGAGGAGACGAGAGCAGGTCTAATGACAAGGTTATGTGGTGACATTATCATTTAGAAAATAATGAAAAAATAAATAAAAAAGAAAATCATCATCGTCTTTCAATGGCAAGAATAATAATAATAATAATAGCAACCGCAGCAATATCAACAAATCAAAAGAAAACTAAATTCAATTACTGTGCTTTGCAAACTTTTTCTTTATATAGTAAACATTCAGTGAAAAGGAATCGATTCGAATCGAAATTCCATTTAATCAAAAGGAAATAGTTTGAATATCAATAGATTCCATTGAACAATTCAAACATTGGCTTCAACATGCTCACAAAACAAAATAATTCCATCTTTTTTTTGAAAACAGTCAATCAAATTTTATATTTCAAGGTTTATAAAGTTGATCATGAAATATTTGATATGGAAAAAAACAAGATTGATTGTTACTTGCTTTTCTATTATTCTAATGTTATTGTTCTGTTTTTGTTGTTGTTGTTGTTGTTTATAATTTTCTAATAAACAAACTTGTACTATAAATTAATTTGTTCATTCATTTGAAAATGTAAAAATTGAGAAGAAAACAAAATTCTATTTAATATTTGACTAGTGACGCATAGTAGCAATAGTTTACGTTTTAATTATAGATTATCATTATTATTATTATTACTATCCTTTTCGTTATTGAATTTTTTTAAAAACTAACTTATTGTTAAATTAAAATCTAAACAAAATCAGTACTAAAAATAAATCAAACAAACAAACAAAAATAGCTTTCACCGTTAGGAATGTTTGCAATTGTTTTAGAATTGAGAATGAAATAATTCAAAGGAGAGGAATGAAAAAATAACAACTTGAGGCGATGCAAAGTAGTTTGTTCTTATTCCTTCCCTGTTTCCCTAGCTATTTAGTTACATTCCTTCGATGTGTGTGTGTGTGATGAAATTTAAATATATTTAATTAATTGTGAAAGTTAAATAAAAAAATTTTTATTAAATTTTAGCATTTATCTTCTTCAACTTCAACTTCTTCCATTAACTACCTCACTATAGAAAATAATATTTAATGCTAATTGTTTTTTGTTTTGTTTTAATCTTTATATTTTTTCCTACTTTGCTAACAAATTTTTCAAATGTTTTACTATAAAGCTAAGTTAATTAATTTTATTAATAATCAGAAAAAAATAAAAAATAACAACACACAAATAGAAAATTAAGTCGAGGTGTGTTCGATTGATTGAATCCAAAGAGAAAAATGAGGCAAAAGAAGAAAGTGAGAGAGAGAGAGAGAGAGAGAGGAGAATATATTTATCTATATATCGGTCAACTTGTGTGAATGACTAGCTACAAGAAATAGAGAACGAGAGAAAAAGAGAGAGAGAGAGAGGGTAAGTTTGTAGATATAAGCTAATTGAAGTGTTACTTTCTGATTGTCCCTCTACTGTAATGATAATAATGATAATAATAATAATAATAATAAACGAAATGAAAGAAGAAAAAAAAGCGAAAACAAATTATGGCTTATTTTTTTTCCTATTTTATTTTTGTTGTTGGCTGGAAGAAGGGAGAGGGGGAAAGAGGTGAAAGAGGGTGGATTTGTTTTAATTGAACGTACCTCCACTGCGAGCGCTCACTGAGGCGTTACCCATTGGACGAATGCGAGAATCATACCTCGAGCCTTTACCAATGATCGAATCGAGTATTTGCTTCTCACGTAAACGTATATTGGCGCTTGAACTATTGACAAACGAGACGAAGGTGGGAAAGGGTAAATAAATAATTAATTTAAAAGAAATTATTTATATATAGATATTATATAGATATATAGGTGAAGGAATCAACTTACTTGGCTAAATGATGACAGTGACAGATGAGCAATAATAGTAACATGAATTTAACAGAACATAAACGTGTAACAGCTCGATTAGCGGATGGCATCAATTGATGAGAGATGGCTGCCCACATCTTACTTGTTAATAATCGATTAGCTTCACTCCTGGATGGCTGATCAATATTGGAGACATCCCATCGTGGATGTTGATTGAATGTTGAA
>CAJUYD010000286.1:0-14959 GCA_910591665.1 Ectemnius continuus
GAATACTCTTGTTCTGCGCATCTCTAGTGGTGATTCTGACAAAACCGAATGTTTTCTTCGCAAAATGAGGTATAAAGCGTAATTTACTATGTTATTTACACATAATATGCATTAATACCATGTTAATGGGGCTTGTAATCGAATACTCTTGTTCTGCGCACCTCTAGGGCTGATACTGACAAAACTGAATGTTTTCTTTCGCAAAATGACGTAGAAAGCGTAATTTACTATGTTATTTACACATAATATGCATTTATAGCATGCCAATGGCGCTGGTAATCGAATACTCTGGTTCTGCGCATCTCTAGTGGTGATTCTGACAAAACTGAATGTTTTCTTCGCAAAATGAGGTAGAAAGCGTAATTTACTATGTTATTTACACATAATATGCATTTATACCATGTTAATGGTGCTTGCAATCGAATACTCTTGTTCTGCGCACCTCTAGGGTTGATACTGACAAAACCGAATGTTTTCTTCGCAAAATGAGGTAGAAAGCGTAATTTACTATGTTATTTACACATAATATGCATTTATAGCATGCCAATGGCGCTGGTAATCGAATACTCTGGTTCTGCGCATCTCTAGTGGTGATTCTGACAAAACCGAATGTTTTCTTCGCAAAATGAGGTAGAAAGCGTAATTTACTATGTTATTTACACATAATATGCATTTATAGCATGCCAATGGCGCTGGTAATCGAATACTCTGGTTCTGCGCATCTCTAGTGGTGATTCTGACAAAACCGAATGTTTCCTTCGCAAAATGAGGTAGAAAGCGTAATTTACTATGTTATTTACACATAATATGCATTAATACCATGTTAATGGGGCTTGTAATCGAATACTCTTGTTCTGCGCATCTCTAGTGGTGATTCTGACAAAACTGAATGTTGTCTTCGCAAATGAGGTAGAAAGCGTAATTTACTACGTTATTTACACATAATATGCATTTATAGCATGCCAATGGCGCTGGTAATCGAATACTCTTGTTCTGCGCATCTCTACTGGTGATTCTGACAAAACTGAATGTTTTCTTCGCAAAATGAGGTAGAAAGCGTAATTTACTATGTTATTTACACATAATATGCATTAATACCATGTTAATGGGGCTTGTAATCGAATACTCTTGTTCTGCGCATCTCTAGTGGTGATTCTGACAAAACCGAATGTTTTCTTCGCAAAATGAGGTATAAAGCGTAATTTACTATGTTATTTACACATAATATGCATTAATACCATGTTAATGGGGCTTGTAATCGAATACTCTTGTTCTGCGCACCTCTAGGGCTGATACTGACAAAACTGAATGTTTTCTTCGCAAAATGACGTAGAAAGCGTAATTTACTATGTTATTTACACATAATATGCATTTATAGCATGCCAATGGCGCTGGTAATCGAATACTCTGGTTCTGCGCATCTCTAGTGGTGATTCTGACAAAACTGAATGTTTTCTTCGCAAAATGAGGTAGAAAGCGTAATTTACTATGTTATTTACACATAATATGCATTTATACCATGTTAATGGTGCTTGCAATCGAATACTCTTGTTCTGCGCACCTCTAGGGTTGATACTGACAAAACCGAATGTTTTCTTCGCAAAATGAGGTAGAAAGCGTAATTTACTATGTTATTTACACATAATATGCATTTATAGCATGCCAATGGCGCTGGTAATCGAATACTCTTGTTCTGCGCATCTCTACTGGTGATTCTGACAAAACAAAAAACTGAATGTTTTCTTCGCAAAATGAGGTAGAAAGCGTAATTTACTATGTTATTTACACATAATATGCATTAATACCATGTTAATGGGGCTTGTAATCGAATACTCTTGTTCTGCGCATCTCTAGTGGTGATTCTGACAAAACCGAATGTTTTCTCGCAAAATGAGGTATAAAGCGTAATTTACTATGTTATTTACACATAATATGCATTAATACCATGTTAATGGGGCTTGTAATCGAATACTCTTGTTCTGCGCACCTCTAGGGCTGATACTGACAAAACTGAATGTTTTCTTCGCAAAATGACGTAGAAAGCGTAATTTACTATGTTATTTACACATAATATGCATTTATAGCATGCCAATGGCGCTGGTAATCGAATACTCTGGTTCTGCGCATCTCTAGTGGTGATTCTGACAAAACTGAATGTTTTCTTCGCAAATGAGGTAGAAAGCGTAATTTACTATGTTATTTACACATAATATGCATTAATACCATGTTAATGGGGCTTGTAATCGAATACTCTTGTTCTGCGCATCTCTAGTGGTGATTCTGACAAAACCGAATGTTTTCTTCGCAAAATGAGGTATAAAGCGTAATTTACTATGTTATTTACACATAATATGCATTAATACCATGTTAATGGGGCTTGTAATCGAATACTCTTGTTCTGCGCACCTCTAGGGCTGATACTGACAAAACTGAATGTTTTCTTCGCAAAATGACGTAGAAAGCGTAATTTACTATGTTATTTACACATAATATGCATTTATAGCATGCCAATGGCGCTGGTAATCGAATACTCTGGTTCTGCGCATCTCTAGTGGTGATTCTGACAAAACTGAATGTTTTCTTCGCAAAATGAGGTAGAAAGCGTAATTTACTATGTTATTTACACATAATATGCATTTATACCATGTTAATGGTGCTTGCAATCGAATACTCTTGTTCTGCGCACCTCTAGGGTTGATACTGACAAAACCGAATGTTTTCTTCGCAAAATGAGGTAGAAAGCGTAATTTACTATGTTATTTACACATAATATGCATTTATAGCATGCCAATGGCGCTGGTAATCGAATACTCTGGTTCTGCGCATCTCTAGTGGTGATTCTGACAAAACTGAATGTTTTCTTCGCAAAATGAGGTAGAAAGCGTAATTTACTATGTTATTTACACATAATATGCATTTATACCATGTTAATGGTGCTTGCAATCGAATACTCTTGTTCTGCGCACCTCTAGGGTTGATACTGACAAAACTGAATGTTTTCTTCGCAAAATGAGGTAGAAAGCGTAATTTACTATGTTATTTACACATAATATGCATTTATAGCATGCCAATGGCGCTGGTAATCGAATACTCTGGTTCTGCGCATCTCTAGTGGTGATTCTGACAAAACCGAATGTTTTCTTCGCAAAATGAGGTAGAAAGCGTAATTTACTATGTTATTTACACATAATATGCATTTATAGCATGCCAATGGCGCTGGTAATCGAATACTCTGGTTCTGCGCATCTCTAGTGGTGATTCTGACAAAACCGAATGTTTTCTTCGCAAAATGAGGTAGAAAGCGTAATTTACTATGTTATTTACACATAATATGCATTAATACCATGTTAATGGGGCTTGTAATCGAATACTCTTGTCTGCGCATCTCTAGTGGTGATTCTGACAAAACTGAATGTTGTCTTCGCAAAATGAGGTAGAAAGCGTAATTTACTACGTTATTTACACATAATATGCATTTATAGCATGCCAATGGCGCTGGTAATCGAATACTCTTGTTCTGCGCATCTCTACTGGTGATTCTGACAAAACTGAATGTTTTCTTCGCAAAATGAGGTAGAAAGCGTAATTTACTATGTTATTTACACATAATATGCATTAATACCATGTTAATGGGGCTTGTAATCGAATACTCTTGTTCTGCGCATCTCTAGTGGTGATTCTGACAAAACCGAATGTTTTCTTCGCAAAATGAGGTATAAAGCGTAATTTACTATGTTATTTACACATAATATGCATTAATACCATGTTAATGGGGCTTGTAATCGAATACTCTTGTTCTGCGCACCTCTAGGGCTGATACTGACAAAACTGAATGTTTTCTTCGCAAAATGACGTAGAAAGCGTAATTTACTATGTTATTTACACATAATATGCATTTATAGCATGCCAATGGCGCTGGTAATCGAATACTCTGGTTCTGCGCATCTCTAGTGGTGATTCTGACAAAACTGAATGTTTTCTTCGCAAAATGAGGTAGAAAGCGTAATTTACTATGTTATTTACACATAATATGCATTTATACCATGTTAATGGTGCTTGCAATCGAATACTCTTGTTCTGCGCACCTCTAGGGTTGATACTGACAAAACCGAATGTTTCTTCGCAAAATGAGGTAGAAAGCGTAATTTACTATGTTATTTACACATAATATGCATTTATAGCATGCCAATGGCGCTGGTAATCGAATACTCTTGTTCTGCGCATCTCTACTGGTGATTCTGACAAAACTGAATGTTTTCTTCGCAAAATGAGGTAGAAAGCGTAATTTACTATGTTATTTACACATAATATGCATTAATACCATGTTAATGGGGCTTGTAATCGAATACTCTTGTTCTGCGCATCTCTAGTGGTGATTCTGACAAAACCGAATGTTTTCTTCGCAAAATGAGGTATAAAGCGTAATTTACTATGTTATTTACACATAATATGCATTAATACCATGTTAATGGGGCTTGTAATCGAATACTCTTGTTCTGCGCACCTCTAGGGCTGATACTGACAAAACTGAATGTTTTCTTCGCAAAATGACGTAGAAAGCGTAATTTACTATGTTATTTACACATAATATGCATTTATAGCATGCCAATGGCGCTGGTAATCGAATACTCTGGTTCTGCGCATCTCTAGTGGTGATTCTGACAAAACTGAATGTTTTCTTCGCAAAATGAGGTAGAAAGCGTAATTTACTATGTTATTTACACATAATATGTATTTATACCATGTTAATGGTGCTTGCAATCGAATACTCTTGTTCTGCGCACCTCTAGGGTTGATACTGACAAAACTGAATGTTTTCTTCGCAAAATGACGTAGAAAGCGTAATTTACTATGTTATTTACACATAATATGCATTTATACCATGTTAATGGTGCTTGCAATCGAATACTCTTGTTCTGCGCACCTCTAGGGTTGATACTGACAAAACCGAATGTTTTCTTCGCAAAATGAGGTAGAAAGCGTAATTTACTATGTTATTTACACATAATATGCATTTATAGCATGCCAATGGCGCTGGTAATCGAATACTCTTGTTCTGCGCATCTCTACTGGTGATTCTGACAAAACTGAATGTTTTCTTCGCAAAATGAGGTAGAAAGCGTAATTTACTATGTTATTTACACATAATATGCATTAATACCATGTTAATGGGGCTTGTAATCGAATACTCGTGTTCTGCGCATCTCTAGTGGTGATTCTGACAAAACCGAATGTTTTCTTCGCAAAATGAGGTATAAAGCGTAATTTACTATGTTATTTACACATAATATGCATTAATACCATGTTAATGGGGCTTGTAATCGAATACTCGTGTTCTGCGCATCTCTAGTGGTGATTCTGACAAAACCGAATGTTTTCTTCGCAAAATGAGGTATAAAGCGTAATTTACTATGTTATTTACACATAATATGCATTAATACCATGTTAATGGGGCTTGTAATCGAATACTCTTGTTCTGCGCACCTCTAGGGCTGATACTGACAAAACTGAATGTTTTCTTCGCAAAATGACGTAGAAAGCGTAATTTACTATGTTATTTACACATAATATGCATTTATAGCATGCCAATGGCGCTGGTAATCGAATACTCTGGTTCTGCGCATCTCTAGTGGTGATTCTGACAAAACTGAATGTTTTCTTCGCAAAATGAGGTAGAAAGCGTAATTTACTATGTTATTTACACATAATATGCATTAATACGATGTTAATGGGGCTTGTAATCGAATACTCTTGTTCTGCGCATCTCTAGTGGTGATTCTGACAAAACTGAATGTTGTCTTCGCAAAATGAGGTAGAAAGCGTAATTTACTATGTTATTTACACATAATATGCATTTATAGCATGCCAATGGCGCTGGTAATCGAATACTCTGGTTCTGCGCATCTCTAGTGGTGATTCTGACAAAACCGAATGTTTTCTTCGCAAAATGAGGTAGAAAGCGTAATTTACTATGTTATTTACACATAATATGCATTTATAGCATGCCAATGGCGCTGGTAATCGAATACTCTGGTTCTGCGCATCTCTAGTGGTGATTCTGACAAAACCGAATGTTTTCTTCGCAAAATGAGGTAGAAAGCGTAATTTACTATGTTATTTACACATAATATGCATTAATACCATGTTAATGGGGCTTGTAATCGAATACTCTTGTTCTGCGCATCTCTAGTGGTGATTCTGACAAAACTGAATGTTGTCTTCGCAAAATGAGGTAGAAAGCGTAATTTACTACGTTATTTACACATAATATGCATTTATAGCATGCCAATGGCGCTGGTAATCGAATACTCTTGTTCTGCGCATCTCTACTGGTGATTCTGACAAAACTGAATGTTTTCTTCGCAAAATGAGGTAGAAAGCGTAATTTACTATGTTATTTACACATAATATGCATTAATACCATGTTAATGGGGCTTGTAATCGAATACTCTTGTTCTGCGCATCTCTAGTGGTGATTCTGACAAAACCGAATGTTTTCTTCGCAAAATGAGGTATAAAGCGTAATTTACTATGTTATTTACACATAATATGCATTAATACCATGTTAATGGGGCTTGTAATCGAATACTCTTGTTCTGCGCACCTCTAGGGCTGATACTGACAAAACTGAATGTTTTCTTCGCAAAATGACGTAGAAAGCGTAATTTACTATGTTATTTACACATAATATGCATTTATAGCATGCCAATGGCGCTGGTAATCGAATACTCTGGTTCTGCGCATCTCTAGTGGTGATTCTGACAAAACTGAATGTTTTCTTCGCAAAATGAGGTAGAAAGCGTAATTTACTATGTTATTTACACATAATATGCATTTATAGCATGCCAATGGCGCTGGTAATCGAATACTCTGGTTCTGCGCATCTCTAGTGGTGATTCTGACAAAACCGAATGTTTTCTTCGCAAAATGAGGTAGAAAGCGTAATTTACTATGTTATTTACACATAATATGCATTAATACCATGTTAATGGGCTTGTAATCGAATACTCTTGTTCTGCGCATCTCTAGTGGTGATTCTGACAAAACTGAATGTTGTCTTCGCAAAATGAGGTAGAAAGCGTAATTTACTACGTTATTTACACATAATATGCATTTATAGCATGCCAATGGCGCTGGTAATCGAATACTCTTGTTCTGCGCATCTCTACTGGTGATTCTGACAAAACTGAATGTTTTCTTCGCAAAATGAGGTAGAAAGCGTAATTTACTATGTTATTTACACATAATATGCATTAATACCATGTTAATGGGGCTTGTAATCGAATACTCTTGTTCTGCGCATCTCTAGTGGTGATTCTGACAAAACCGAATGTTTTCTTCGCAAAATGAGGTATAAAGCGTAATTTACTATGTTATTTACACATAATATGCATTAATACCATGTTAATGGGGCTTGTAATCGAATACTCTTGTTCTGCGCACCTCTAGGGCTGATACTGACAAAACTGAATGTTTTCTTCGCAAAATGACGTAGAAAGCGTAATTTACTATGTTATTTACACATAATATGCATTTATAGCATGCCAATGGCGCTGGTAATCGAATACTCTGGTTCTGCGCATCTCTAGTGGTGATTCTGACAAAACTGAATGTTTTCTTCGCAAAATGAGGTAGAAAGCGTAATTTACTATGTTATTTACACATAATATGCATTTATACCATGTTAATGGTGCTTGCAATCGAATACTCTTGTTCTGCGCACCTCTAGGGTTGATACTGACAAAACCGAATGTTTTCTTCGCAAAATGAGGTAGAAAGCGTAATTTACTATGTTATTTACACATAATATGCATTTATAGCATGCCAATGGCGCTGGTAATCGAATACTCTTGTTCTGCGCATCTCTACTGGTGATTCTGACAAAACTGAATGTTTTCTTCGCAAAATGAGGTAGAAAGCGTAATTTACTATGTTATTTACACATAATATGCATTAATACCATGTTAATGGGGCTTGTAATCGAATACTCTTGTTCTGCGCATCTCTAGTGGTGATTCTGACAAAACCGAATGTTTTCTTCGCAAAATGAGGTATAAAGCGTAATTTACTATGTTATTTACACATAATATGCATTAATACCATGTTAATGGGGCTTGTAATCGAATACTCTTGTTCTGCGCACCTCTAGGGCTGATACTGACAAAACTGAATGTTTTCTTCGCAAAATGACGTAGAAAGCGTAATTTACTATGTTATTTACACATAATATGCATTTATAGCATGCCAATGGCGCTGGTAATCGAATACTCTGGTTCTGCGCATCTCTAGTGGTGATTCTGACAAAACTGAATGTTTTCTTCGCAAAATGAGGTAGAAAGCGTAATTTACTATGTTATTTACACATAATATGCATTTATACCATGTTAATGGTGCTTGCAACCGAATCCTCTTGTTCTGCGCACCTCTAGGGTTGATACTGACAAAACTGAATGTTTTCTTCGCAAAATGAGGTAGAAAGCGTAATTTACTATGTTATTTACACATAATATGCATTTATAGCATGCCAATGGCGCTGGTAATCGAATACTCTGGTTCTGCGCATTTCTAGTGGTGATTCTGACAAAACTGAATGTTGTCTTCGCAAAATGAGGTAGAAAGCGTAATTTACTATGTTATTTACACATAATATGCATTTATAGCATGCCAATGGCGCTGGTAATCGAATACTCTGGTTCTGCGCATCTCTAGTGGTGATTCTGACAAAACTGAATGTTTTCTTCGCAAAATGAGGTAGAAAGCGTAATTTACTATGTTATTTACACATAATATGCATTAATACCATGTTAATGGGGCTTGTAATCGAATACTCGTGTTCTGCGCATCTCTAGTGGTGATTCTGACAAAACCGAATGTTTTCTTCGCAAAATGAGGTATAAAGCGTAATTTACTATGTTATTTACACATAATATGCATTAATACCATGTTAATGGGGCTTGTAATCGAATACTCTTGTTCTGCGCACCTCTAGGGCTGATACTGACAAAACTGAATGTTTTCTTCGCAAAATGACGTAGAAAGCGTAATTTACTATGTTATTTACACATAATATGCATTTATAGCATGCCAATGGCGCTGGTAATCGAATACTCTGGTTCTGCGCATCTCTAGTGGTGATTCTGACAAAACTGAATGTTTTCTTCGCAAAATGAGGTAGAAAGCGTAATTTACTATGTTATTTACACATAATATGCATTTATACCATGTTAATGGTGCTTGCAATCGAATCCTCTTGTTCTGCGCACCTCTAGGGTTGATACTGACAAAACTGAATGTTTTCTTCGCAAAATGAGGTAGAAAGCGTAATTTACTATGTTATTTACACATAATATGCATTTATAGCATGCCAATGGCGCTGGTAATCGAATACTCTGGTTCTGCGCATTTCTAGTGGTGATTCTGACAAAACTGAATGTTGTCTTCGCAAAATGAGGTAGAAAGCGTAATTTACTATGTTATTTACACATAATATGCATTTATAGCATGCCAATGGCGCTGGTAATCGAATACTCTGGTTCTGCGCATCTCTAGTGGTGATTCTGACAAAACTGAATGTTTTCTTCGCAAAATGAGGTAGAAAGCGTAATTTACTATGTTATTTACACATAATATGCATTAATACCATGTTAATGGGGCTTGTAATCGAATACTCTTGTTCTGCGCACCTCTAGGGCTGATACTGACAAAACTGAATGTTTTCTTCGCAAAATGACGTAGAAAGCGTAATTTACTATGTTATTTACACATAATATGCATTTATAGCATGCCAATGGCGCTGGTAATCGAATACTCTGGTTCTGCGCATCTCTAGTGGTGATTCTGACAAAACTGAATGTTTTCTTCGCAAAATGAGGTAGAAAGCGTAATTTACTATGTTATTTACACATAATATGCATTAATACCATGTTAATGGTGCTTGCAATCGAATACTCTTGTTCTGCGCACCTCTAGGGTTGATACTGACAAAACTGAATGTTTTCTTCGCAAAATGAGGTAGAAAGCGTAATTTACTATGTTATTTACACATAATATGCATTTATAGCATGCCAATGGCGCTGGTAATCGAATACTCTGGTTCTGCGCATTTCTAGTGGTGATTCTGACAAAACTGAATGTTGTCTTCGCAAAATGAGGTAGAAAGCGTAATTTACTATGTTATTTACACATAATATGCATTTATAGCATGCCAATGGCGCTGGTAATCGAATACTCTGGTTCTGCGCATCTCTAGTGGTGATTCTGACAAAACTGAATGTTTTCTTCGCAAAATGAGGTAGAAAGCGTAATTTACTATGTTATTTACACATAATATGCATTTATACCATGTTAATGGTGCTTGCAATCGAATACTCTTGTTCTGCGCACCTCTAGGGTTGATACTGACAAAACTGAATGTTTTCTTCGCAAAATGAGGTAGAAAGCGTAATTTACTATGTTATTTACACATAATATGCATTTATAGCATGCCAATGGCGCTGGTAATCGAATACTCTGGTTCTGCGCATTTCTAGTGGTGATTCTGACAAAACTTAATGTTGTCTTCGCAAAATGAGGTAGAAAGCGTAATTTACTATGTTATTTACACATAATATGCATTTATAGCATGCCAATGGCGCTGGTAATCGAATACTCTGGTTCTGCGCATCTCTAGTGGTGATTCTGACAAAACCGAATGTTTTCTTCGCAAAATGAGGTAGAAAGCGTAATTTACTATGTTATTTACACATAATATGCATTTATAGCATGCCAATGGCGCTGGTAATCGAATACTCTGGTTCTGCGCATCTCTAGTGGTGATTCTGACAAAACCGAATGTTTTCTTCGCAAAATGAGGTAGAAAGCGTAATTTACTATGTTATTTACACATAATATGCATTAATACCATGTTAATGGGGCTTGTAATCGAATACTCTTGTTCTGCGCATCTCTAGTGGTGATTCTGACAAAACTGAATGTTGTCTTCGCAAAATGAGGTAGAAAGCGTAATTTACTACGTTATTTACACATAATATGCATTTATAGCATGCCAATGGCGCTGGTAATCGAATACTCTTGTTCTGCGCATCTCTACTGGTGATTCTGACAAAACTGAATGTTTTCTTCGCAAAATGAGGTAGAAAGCGTAATTTACTATGTTATTTACACATAATATGCATTAATACCATGTTAATGGGGCTTGTAATCGAATACTCTTGTTCTGCGCACCTCTAGGGCTGATACTGACAAAACTGAATGTTTTCTTCGCAAAATGACGTAGAAAGCGTAATTTACTATGTTATTTACACATAATATGCATTTATAGCATGCCAATGGCGCTGGTAATCGAATACTCTGGTTCTGCGCATCTCTAGTGGTGATTCTGACAAAACTGAATGTTTTCTTCGCAAAATGAGGTAGAAAGCGTAATTTACTATGTTATTTACACATAATATGCATTTATACCATGTTAATGGTGCTTGCAATCGAATACTCTTGTTCTGCGCACCTCTAGGGTTGATACTGACAAAACCGAATGTTTTCTTCGCAAAATGAGGTAGAAAGCGTAATTTACTATGTTATTTACACATAATATGCATTTATAGCATGCCAATGGCGCTGGTAATCGAATACTCTTGTTCTGCGCATCTCTACTGGTGATTCTGACAAAACTGAATGTTTTCTTCGCAAAATGAGGTAGAAAGCGTAATTTACTATGTTATTTACACATAATATGCATTAATACCATGTTAATGGGGCTTGTAATCGAATACTCTTGTTCTGCGCATCTCTAGTGGTGATTCTGACAAAACCGAATGTTTTCTTCGCAAAATGAGGTATAAAGCGTAATTTACTATGTTACTTACACATAATATGCATTAATACCATGTTAATGGGGCTTGTAATCGAATACTCTTGTTCTGCGCACCTCTAGGGCTGATACTGACAAAACTGAATGTTTTCTTCGCAAAATGACGTAGAAAGCGTAATTTACTATGTTATTTACACATAATATGCATTTATAGCATGCCAATGGCGCTGGTAATCGAATACTCTGGTTCTGCGCATCTCTAGTGGTGATTCTGACAAAACTGAATGTTTTCTTCGCAAAATGAGGTAGAAAGCGTAATTTACTATGTTATTTACACATAATATGCATTAATACCATGTTAATGGGGCTTGTAATCGAATACTCTTGTTCTGCGCATCTCTAGTGGTGATTCTGACAAAACCGAATGTTTTCTTCGCAAAATGAGGTATAAAGCGTAATTTACTATGTTATTTACACATAATATGCATTAATACCATGTTAATGGGGCTTGTAATCGAATACTCTTGTTCTGCGCACCTCTAGGGCTGATACTGACAAAACTGAATGTTTTCTTCGCAAAATGACGTAGAAAGCGTAATTTACTATGTTATTTACACATAATATGCATTTATAGCATGCCAATGGCGCTGGTAATCGAATACTCTGGTTCTGCGCATCTCTAGTGGTGATTCTGACAAAACTGAATGTTTTCTTCGCAAAATGAGGTAGAAAGCGTAATCTACTATGTTATTTACACATAATATGCATTTATACCATGTTAATGGTGCTTGCAATCGAATACTCTTGTTCTGCGCACCTCTAGGGTTGATACTGACAAAACCGAATGTTTTCTTCGCAAAATGAGGTAGAAAGCGTAATTTACTATGTTATTTACACATAATATGCATTTATAGCATGCCAATGGCGCTGGTAATCGAATACTCTGGTTCTGCGCATCTCTAGTGGTGATTCTGACAAAACTGAATGTTTTCTTCGCAAAATGAGGTAGAAAGCGTAATTTACTATGTTATTTACACATAATATGCATTTATACCATGTTAATGGTGCTTGCAATCGAATACTCTTGTTCTGCGCACCTCTAGGGTTGATACTGACAAAACTGAATGTTTTCTTCGCAAAATGAGGTAGAAAGCGTAATTTACTATGTTATTTACACATAATATGCATTTATAGCATGCCAATGGCGCTGGTAATCGAATACTCTGGTTCTGCGCATCTCTAGTGGTGATTCTGACAAAACCGAATGTTTTCTTCGCAAAATGAGGTAGAAAGCGTAATTTACTATGTTATTTACACATAATATGCATTTATAGCATGCCAATGGCGCTGGTAATCGAATACTCTGGTTCTGCGCATCTCTAGTGGTGATTCTGACAAAACCGAATGTTTTCTTCGCAAAATGAGGTAGAAAGCGTAATTTACTATGTTATTTACACATAATATGCATTAATACCATGTTAATGGGGCTTGTAATCGAATACTCTTGTTCTGCGCATCTCTAGTGGTGATTCTGACAAAACTGAATGTTGTCTTCGCAAAATGAGGTAGAAAGCGTAATTTACTACGTTATTTACACATAATATGCATTTATAGCATGCCAATGGCGCTGGTAATCGAATACTCTTGTTCTGCGCATCTCTACTGGTGATTCTGACAAAACTGAATGTTTTCTTCGCAAAATGAGGTAGAAAGCGTAATTTACTATGTTATTTACACATAATATGCATTAATACCATGTTAATGGGGCTTGTAATCGAATACTCTTGTTCTGCGCATCTCTAGTGGTGATTCTGACAAAACCGAATGTTTTCTTCGCAAAATGAGGTATAAAGCGTAATTTACTATGTTATTTACACATAATATGCATTAATACCATGTTAATGGGGCTTGTAATCGAATACTCTTGTTCTGCGCACCTCTAGGGCTGATACTGACAAAACTGAATGTTTTCTTCGCAAAATGACGTAGAAAGCGTAATTTACTATGTTATTTACACATAATATGCATTTATAGCATGCCAATGGCGCTGGTAATCGAATACTCTGGTTCTGCGCATCTCTAGTGGTGATTCTGACAAAACTGAATGTTTTCTTCGCAAAATGAGGTAGAAAGCGTAATTTACTATGTTATTTACACATAATATGCATTTATACCATGTTAATGGTGCTTGCAATCGAATACTCTTGTTCTGCGCACCTCTAGGGTTGATACTGACAAAACCGAATGTTTTCTTCGCAAAATGAGGTAGAAAGCGTAATTTACTATGTTATTTACACATAATATGCATTAATACCATGTTAATGGGGCTTGTAATCGAATACTCTTGTTCTGCGCACCTCTAGGGCTGATACTGACAAAACTGAATGTTTTCTTCGCAAAATGACGTAGAAAGCGTAATTTGCTATGTTATTTACACATAATATGCATTTATAGCATGCCAATGGCGCTTGTAATCGAATACTCTGGTTCTGCGCATCTCTAGTGGTGATTCTGACAAAACTGAATGTTTTCTTCGCAAAATGAGGTAGAAAGCGTAATTTACTATGTTATTTACACATAATATGTATTTATACCATGTTAATGGTGCTTGCAATCGAATACTCTTGTTCTGCGCACCTCTAGGGTTGATACTGACAAAACTGAATGTTTTCTTCGCAAAATGACGTAGAAAGCGTAATTTACTATGTTATTTACACATAATATGCATTTATACCATGTTAATGGTGCTTGCAATCGAATACTCTTGTTCTGCGCACCTCTAGGGTTGATACTGACAAAACCGAATGTTTTCTTCGCAAAATGAGGTAGAAAGCGTAATTTACTATGTTATTTACACATAATATGCATTTATAGCATGCCAATGGCGCTGGTAATCGAATACTCTTGTTCTGCGCATCTCTACTGGTGATTCTGACAAAACTGAATGTTTTCTTCGCAAAATGAGGTAGAAAGCGTAATTTACTATGTTATTTACACATAATATGCATTAATACCATGTTAATGGGGCTTGTAATCGAATACTCGTGTTCTGCGCATCTCTAGTGGTGATTCTGACAAAACCGAATGTTTTCTTCGCAAAATGAGGTAGAAAGCGTAATTTACTATGTTATTTACACATAATATGCATTTATA
>CAJUYD010000287.1:0-14929 GCA_910591665.1 Ectemnius continuus
CAAAAAATCCCGTAAAGGTAAAAAGGATGCCTGCCATCTTCGGGAGGTTGAAAATTGCATCAATAAGGTACAAGAGCTGGGAAAACGTAAAGAGCCAAGCGTTTTGATTGCCAGCGAAAGTGGTCTGAACACAATCTGCAAGTAAGATTATTATGTTATAAGCTTAGATGATATTTAAAATATTTTATGATCATCTTAGAACCATAAGAGAGGATGTCTCCAAATGTATCAAGTCTTATATGAAGAAATGTGGCACACCTTTGCATCGTGAGGTGGCCGACTTGGTCATTGATCAGGTGACTAACCAAGTTAGTCGATTCTGTCAACCAGACAATCCTGATCGTAAAGGTAATCCGTATTTAATCAATCCAATCAATCATTCTAATTGGCTTTGAATTGTAATTGAATATAGAATTCTTGAAGCACTCCCCTTGTATGCATAAGAAGGTGTTCAGCAGTAATGAATATAAGACCACTTGTAACAATAACTTCTTAGCCACTGTCGATAAAATTGAAGATGATAAAGTAGAGGCCGATAACACTTATAACACTATCTGCTGTGGCTATAAAAGATGGGACTCATGCACCAAGAAGTTGATCACCAAAGAATGTGGCAAAGAAGCTTATGAAACTTTTACCACTTTCATTGGGGAATCATTCGGCACACTTACACATATGGCCTGCCCAAAAAGTCAATTCTCTACCAAGACAGAATTGTGCCAGTCACTTTTGCCGAAAGATGACGTGAAGGCCAAGGGAAAGCCTGGTGACAATGTCCTTACCAAATATGTCACCAGCTTGTTCGCCTTTTTATTCATTTTCGAGCATTAAATCGAGGATACAAGCATGCGACATTAAGGGTGTAATCGATCATTCGAGTCAAGTTGTTCTAAGGTCAGTGTCCATAAAAAAAATGCTTAGGATTCGAGGACAAGACGATTTCCTGTTCAGTTTGAAACAATCTTAGCTGTAGTGATTATCATCAAAGGAAAGCACTTAAAATAACAGCAACAATCATCATGCTGTCCTTTTGCTGCCAACTGCTACCTCAATGTCATCTAACGCTGCTATTGCTGCTGCTGCTACTTTTTTAACATCAAACCAAGCGACTCGATGGTGAAAGTATCGATCGTATTTTGATTGAATGTTCACGCCTGAGGAGACTTTTCACAAATAGATCTAATTTAACATCTTAATTACTGCTGCTACTATTTTGTTGAATATTTCCTGGTGTTGTCTCATTCGAAACGATTGTCATTTCATCATCATTTTGTCCTTACAAGGCTACTTTAAAAGTAGACGAAATAGAGAGATATATGTAAAGAGAGAGAAATTTTAACTAATTGTTTTTTTTAAATTTAATAAACTTTAAGCGGTTTTAAAACGAATCGATTTCGATATACAATCGTTTCTTATTGAGAAAAGTTTAAACATCAAATGATTATCTTTAAAAGTTCATCCTTTATTAGATTGGGTCGATGGTGCATTAAAGATGAACAATATTGCAATAGTTGACCATCGATGATGATCGATAGGTCAACATGATGCTTGACAATGCCCATCTGGATGATCAGATTAAATGAGTTTAAATCAATGCCACAACGATTACAATCCAAACATTAACATTAACTGTAACGTTAATATAAAAGCCATTAAAATGAAATCACAAAATGTCAATCATTAGTAATAAGATTTTTTAAATAATTATTAATAATAATAATTGTTTAAAGTTGCCATTGTTTTTTAAGTGTATAAAACAAACAAAAAAAAGATCACAAGTATAAGGAACAATTAAAGAAATATAGATAAAGAGAAAAAGAGAGAGAGAGAGGTGAGTGGTATCAGCTAATTCTTGTCACAATGTTCAACCCAATTCGATCCAATGTAGATGATAAAAAAAAAGAAAGAGAGATGGTGTGTGTGTGTGTGTTTCATCTTATTAATAATTTGTTCGTTAAATATATTTAAAGCATTTTTGTTTATCGTGTGGAATTCGATTCTTAAATAATACCGAATCGGCTCTAAATTGGGTGTAGAGCAATGGCATGTAACCATAGACAGAAGCAAAATAATTTAGACAATAATGTCTTTCAGTGAAATGAGTTGTATCCTCCGATAGGCTCGATGAGCAATCATTGCATCTAATGAAATAGAAATAATTAATTAAAATAAAATTTTATAAAAATAACCCTTTGCTTACCTAAATGTCCATCTGGATGTGACCTTAATCGGTGGCCTACGTGAAACATGAGATACTAAAAAATTCATGGCAATATCTTCACAGTTCATATATTGATCCACTTTATCCCTTATGAGGGCGGGCATCATGTACGAATAGAGATAGGAGTAATGCTAATTTTAATTCAAATAATAATTTAATATCATTGTTAGAAAGAATAAGGAAACTATGCTTAAAGAATAAAGATTACCTTATGAAAGAAAGCGGCTCCAGTAAGTATCATTGAGAATTCGCATGTATAATTCGAATTGTAGTACCAATTCGAATGTGTTCCATCCCAAGAATGATAACGAGCCGGGAAGCCAACGATTTGAGTACGTGACTCTCTCCAAACTCTGTTTAGATTAAGCAAAATATAAAAGTACAAATGAATAGAATAATTAAAGAGATTAAATGAAAGGAAATTAAAGGCTTTACCGGAAAGCAAAAACAATCTCATCGTGGCGTAAATTGGCATCATCATCTATCGATAGGATGGCATCGGTTTTAATATCGTCAAAAGGTAGAAATCGATTATTCAATGAATTCTTTTTTGCCTTAATCACTATAATATCGACACCAATCTCCGGCCATTGAATGTCAGGCGATGGAGGACGAGGTGAATTCCAGACGACAATCACTTTATTAAGATAAGGTAAATCCTTGAAGATGAAAGAAAAAAATTATTATGATTACATTTTTTAATTAAAGATAAAACAAATGAAATGAACAAACCTTAAGCCTTTGAATTGCATCCAATAGAATCTTCTCTCGTTCATAAGTCAATATAATGATGGTGAACTGTTCACGAATATAGTTACCACCGATTGCTTCAGAGAATTCTCGACCTGATCCACCAACACCTCCGTTGATTGGCCGAAAGCCAAAAGAAGAGCCCAAGAATTTGGAATCAGAAGGCAACACTGGTTCGAATGGCAGTGAAGGAAAAGTATAAAACGGAGATTGGCTCATGTCATTCCATAATGAATATGAATCTTGTAGAGTGATGGTGAAATTTCGACGATAGACAATCGAATTGAACGGTGGTTCTATTGGTCCTAAAATTTCTTTATCTTCTCGCCCAGCGAATGGATCATCTTCGAACATTGACTTAGACAATACATCGTGCCGGCTCGATGAATTGGATAATGCTGTGTTGAGGTAGTAATCAGAATACTCATTGGAAACCGCTGGAGAAGGAATGTGTAAACGAATACTTCGAATAAATGCCAACAATGTTTTAGCGATAGAATCGATAGTAGAAAAGTAGCTTCGAAAGATGAATGCTCCAAATCGTCTCATTTCGATAATATCAACATCAGAGAACGTCTTTAAAGTGATATAAATCTCCGGTAGTCGAGCAATAGGAATACGTATCACAGCTCGACTCCAATCGATTGCTTCCTCAAATGGTAGGACAATATAATCACCACCAATCAGAACTGGTATAGAACCGGCTGATAATGAATTGAAAAGTCGAACACTAAGCTGCTGATCGAAGATAGCTGCCTTTGGGCCATTGTTATCATTAAATATTGTTGGTAGGATGAAAGTGAATGTTGAATCAAGCAGTATGATTGTCTGATTTTCACAAAGGCGTCGAGTTTTATCATCACATTCAAAATCAAATAAAAATTCATTTGGAGCATTATTATACTTTGAAGTTAAATTCATTAATGTTTGTTTAATAAGAGCATGTTCATTGCTGACATTTTTTGAATGATCATCAATATGGCCAAGATAAGATAGAAAATATTTACGCCTGGCCAGTGAAAGAGGTGAGTAATGATTGTTTAGATGAATGGAAGTATTATAAACATGTTCAATATCTGGTATTGTTAGATCGAAATGTGAACGATGATTCCCAAGGGTGAACGTTGTCTGTGCCAACATTGATTTCATTGGCCTAATACCAATATTTAATAGATCGATGGGTGTTAGATTGATTAGCAAATGATTTCGTCCATCACCTAAAAATGATATTAAAAAAAAGTTAATCAATGATTAGTAATGCACACATTCTATCCAGATATAACAATTCCAATGCCTTACCAGCCCAATAAGGTAGATCAGTTAACATTTGTTGAATGTTGTCCACCGTTATATTAGATTGTATGAATTGGTTAGTGATGATTAATAGATATAGGCAGGCTCTCTTTGGGTCGGTTGTGATATGATTGATGTTTGGTGAGTTAAAGACATTGAGAAAAGCTGAATGAATTCCTCCCTTAGTTGTTGAAGCTAATTGATTGTATTGCATAAGATAATTATGATCTAAATTATAAACGTAAACATAGAACGAAGAGAATAACGAACAACGAGAATAATCAAAACAATTGTACATTTGGCATGTTCTATCACTAATTTCCATTGAATAAGCTAAATTTAATGATTGTTTCTGTTGGCGTTGTACTTCATTTGGTACAAGATTCAATGGTGGCTCAATCAATGAATCCACACGATCCTTGGCCTCTTTTTGGGCGACCATGGCCTGTTTAATATGAAGCTGTAAACGTTCCAGCTCGGCCGATCGTTTACTAATCTGAAACTTAAGCTTTTCCAGCTCATTATTAATTTCAGCTACCTGCTGGATGGTCGATGTTCGATTACGCTCCAGATGATTAAGCTCTTTAAGGACTGATATCCTAATGTTGAGAAGCTCTTGAACACGATCGACCAATTCCGTGTCTAGATGTTATTTATTTAAATAAAATTAAAGTAATTAGTAAAAGAAAAAAAAATTGTTTGTTTGATAACAAACCATCAATCGTTGAAAGATCATAACGGCTTAGGTCTACATTTAATAATTTATTTTGATAAATATTAATTTTAACATCTTTATAGCTGCTTAAATTGTTGAGAAGGATGATGTTATAGAATAAAAAGACTAGGATCAAAATGATGAAGAAGCCTATTGCGATTCGACCTCGGATGAACCGAAATATGAATCGGTAAGGTCCCATTTCTTATCTTTCATCATCACTTCATTGTTATTGTTGTTGTTATTCTCAGTGTTGTGGTCAATGTATTTGTTTTTGTTTTTGTTTTTGTTTTTTCGGTTGTTATTATTGAGATGGTTGTAAATAAAAGATGAACATTTAAAGATGACTATTGAGATATTTATGAATATAGGAAATCAAGTTTGTTTATCATCACACCTCATTAGATTAATTCGGTTGAATTCTATTAAGGAATTCATAAGTGATCATAGATTTGATGAGTAATCAAAGTTGTTGTATATAATTGAGAATTGATTTAATAGTAATAATAGTAGTAATAATAATAACAATAATAATGACCTGATTGGATGGCACTCATTATTACCCTATTGCTTTGGCCGTACATTAAGTTTAACCATAAATCGATACCTGCTCCTTTCCCCTCCTCTTAAAGAAGAGTGTTTGAGACCGCTCAGTTTGAGTTAAGAGAGAGGAAGAAAAAAAAGAGAGGGAGAGAAAGAGAGAGGGAGAGAAAGAGAGAGGGAGAGAAAGAGAGAGGGAGAGAAAGAGAGGGAGAGAGAGAGAGAGAGAAAGTTTAGGCAAACATACAAGGAGGCGGACAGAGTTTCTGAGTTAAAAAGAGAGAGAGGGCGTAAAAGAAAGAGAAAAAGGTAAAAGTGTTAAGAGAGTATATCTATGGCATTATGTGCAGATTCTGGGAGAGTATCTAACCCAAAAGACTCAGTACAAGACAAAGTTAAAAAAGAGAAAGTAAATGAAGAAGGAGAGAGAGAGAGAGAGAAAGAGAGAATGAGAAAGATAGAAGAGAGAGAGAGAGAGAGAAAAAAGAGACCGAATACAATTCTTATTCTGCCAATATATAAGCTGACAAATGAGAGGACATCAATAGAGGACGTAACATAGATATACACACACACATACACACAATATAGAAAAAAAAATGAATGAGCCTTCTCTCATCATAACATTCTTACCCTTATGGAATGAGTTAACACTTCAGCTTTTTTTGTTGTTGAGCCAGTGTGACTGTGTGTATGCCTTTACCCCTAGAAAAAGGTTCAATCCAACCTTATTTTGTTGTTGCATCCCTATCAAACTTGACCATTGTTTTATGATCAACTAATTATTATATTCAATTTTATTTTCATTTTTGTACCCATTTAATGAGATCAAACAATTATCATTGAATCGTAATAGTTATCATCAAATTCATCTTATATTTATATTTCTATTATATGCACACACACACGCACATTCACATAAAATAGATAGATATTTTAAATATAATATAATTAAAGATAATAATTTGATCAGAATCGCAATCTATGGTTTATTTCTCTCTTTCTCTCTCTCTCTCTCCCTCTCTCTCTTTCTTTCTTTCTTTCTCTCTCTTCTTTGTATCAAAAGGTATTTATATTTTCTTATAAATTAATTGTCTTTGTTTTTGATCTAAAAATCAATTTAATGGTAATATTTTTTTCCCAATGTTTAAGTTTGTTCGATTTTGTTTATATTCTTTTTCTTTACCCGTAATAAGCATCGTTGGGATGCTCTTTGAATATGTTGCTATTTGTTTGTATTCATTTTAGTTTTTTTAGTAATATATGAGTTTCTATATATAAATAATATATATATATATATATAAACATATATAAATGTGAGTTATCTAACATAATCTCCTTTGATACGATTTGATTATGATACCTCTTATTTTGTTGATTAGTTCATTGCCTCTTAAGTATTCTCAGTTATTATTTAAATAAGACAATCAAGCATTATTGATAAAGTACTGATTTTCTTTTCTTTTTTTCTTCCTTTTTTGGAACCAGTGAACAGAAATAAGTGAAGATAATCAAACAGAAAAGAATAAAATAAAATAAAATAAAAATAACAGAATGTCTTTACGTCCTCAAGCGGTCAATTTTGATGTCATGTGGCAACAGATCCGTGAAACGGCTAACAAAGTGATTCAATTAGAGAAGGTTCCTCAGAATGAATGGAATGAACGTTTCCATGATGTTTATAAGCTATGTGTGGCCTTTCCTGAACCTCTCAGTGAAAGGCTTTACAATGAGTCGAAAAATTTATTAGATTCGCATATAAAATCATTATACGAAGTAAGTAATTGTAGTAATTTAAATATTCTCTTGAACATTTTTGTTTTATCTTTATTCTATTGATAGATTGTCGAAGCTACTTATCCTCAAGACATGCTGGCTGTTTATTATCAAAAGTTTATTACATTTCAAGAAGGCATCAAATATTTGAGCACATTGTACATTTATTTAAATAATCAATTTATTCTTAAATATAAATTCTCTAATTCCGAGCTGACCTATAATGATGCTCCAGAGAATGGACAGCTTATGGAAATAAATGAATTGGGTGCCTACTTATGGAAACAAAATATGATCATACCATTGGAGAATCAGTTAGTTTCTCTACTTCTGAATGCGATCAATGAGTGAGTAGCTTATGTCTTATATTAATGTTGAACACTATCGATTTATTTTATCTTCTCTCCTTACTCTTCCATCTTTAGTGATCGTTGTGGTAAACCCCAGGATCGACTTATCATCCAAGGTGTTATCAATTCTTTCATCTACGTCGAAGAGCATCGGTTAAAAAGTCGCAATAAACTTTATCAGAAGATATTCGAAAAGCCTTTTATTGAGGCGACTCGAGAGTATTACGCCAAACAAGCCAAGGCACTCTATGATTCAGAGACTTGCTCCACTTATATGGAAAAAGTTCTCGTACTCCTCGACATTGAACGCACTCGTTTGAAAAACTTTATTCCGCTTTATTCACATAAGAAAGTAGTCCAAGAGTGTGAGAACGCCATGGTTGGTCAGTACATTGAATTTTTGCAAGCTGCCTGTCAGACGATGGTGGAGAATGAAGATATTAAAGATTTACATAACATGTATCTACTTCTTCGGCCGGTTGAATCTGGTCTACAGCTGTTGATCAAACAAGTCGAGCAGCACATCAAGTCCAAAGGATTGCAAAAATTGAAAAATCTTAACCCAAAAGATGAAACCTATGTTTCATCATTTGTCGAGGATGTGCTGTCCGTCTACAAACATTATCTCTATCTTATAAAGGAAGTGTTCGATTGTGACAAAGGCTTCATATCAGCTCTTGACATGGCCTGTACAGAAATCATAAATCATCGGCCAAATCCAAAGGTGCCTTGTCGTTCGCCTGAGATATTGGCTCGATATTTTGATAGTCTGCTTAAAAAGTCGAACAAATGCTTGAGCGAGGCGGAGATTGATGATAAATTGACTAATGCCATTAATATATTCAAATACATCAACGATAAAGATATTTTTCAAAAATTCTATTCTAAAATGTTGGCCAAACGTTTAATCTACACCCTCTATGTAGCATTGGACATGGAGGAGATGATGATCAACAAGCTAAAACAGGCCTGTGGCTATGAGTTTACTTCCAAATTACATCGAATGTTTACTGACATTAAAGGTTTGTTTTTTTTTGTTAAGATTTTATTATTTTAAAAAATAGCTTAACTAATCTATCTACACCTTTACACATTTGGTAGTGAGCGAAGATTTAAATGATCAATTTTTAATTAAATTGTCCAAAGAGAATGTAAAACTATCATTTACGTTCAACGTCTATGTGCTTCAAGCATGTGCCTGGCCAATGTGCCAAACAGTCGCCTCACCCTGTGTCATACCACAATCATTTGAGTGTGCAATAAAGCAATTCGAAGAATTCTATGGAAAAAAATTCAACGGGCGTAAATTAACTTGGTTACATCATTTAAGCAATGGCGAGGTGAAACTTTTGTTCACCAAGAAAAGTTATACTATAATTATGACAACTTTTCACATCTCTATCATCTCACTCTTCGAGAACAACAATGACTTAACTTATGAACAGATTCAGGTTGGCAATGTCTAAACATTCTATTGTTTCCTTTTGTGTTAATATTAATTTTATTTAATTTTATCTCTACAGCAAAACACTAATCTAAACGATGAACAATTGACCAAGTATCTTCAATCGTTTGTTGATTCAAAGCTATTCTTGTTGGAGAATGGAAATCATGGTGGTGATGAGACAATGGCCGAAAGCATCTCCGAAAGCATGTCATCTTCAACTACAATCACAACGACGCCAACATTTTCCAAAGATGCTCGCTTTGTTTTGAATAGGAATTTCTCCAATAAACGAATCAAATTTAAGCTTATCGTGGCACAAGCTAAAGAGACGCCACAAGTGGTAATTTTGGATATCTATTTTTTTCCCTACAAAGTTATGTCTAATATATTAATTATTTGATTTACATCGAACAGAAGGAGAAAGACTCTGAACAGACGCATGCTTCAATCGAGGAGGATCGTAAGCTCTTTATACAGGCTGCCATCGTTCGTATAATGAAATCTCGTAAAAAGATGCGCCACAATCAGATAATAGAAGAAGTGATCAATCAATCTAAACATCGTTTCATACCCAGTGTTAGTATGATTAAGAAGGCGATCGAGTCATTAATTGAGAAGCAATACATCGAACGTAACAATAGCCTTTCAAGTGATGACTATCAATACATTGCCTAAAATTGATCAATCAACACTTGCTGCTCTCCATCTTTTTACCTTTCAGCTTCAAGTTGTTATATCTTCTCTCTCTCTCTCTCTCTCTCTCTCTCCTTCATTTTCACAAATCGAAATGGAATATTTAATTTCTCTTAACATCTAATTTCTCTTCTAAAAACAAACCTCTTCCTTGTCCTCTTTCTTTCTCTTTTCCTTCTCTTTCTCGATTATTGTAACAATTCTGCACAAATTACGAATGCATTTACAAGCTAGAGAAAGAAAAACCGAACGGTAGCTCCTGGGCATTTGTTATTGTTAATGATATTTTATTTTAAAAGTTTAATTTTAATAAAAAGCAATGTACAAAATCGATTGTGAACATGTTGATGTTGCTGTGTCCCCTCCTTATCACTTAGTGACAATATTGAACAATAATAATGATAAGCCTTCGTTAGCGTTGATAATATTCAAACTAATTGCTTAATTAATTATTCCAGAGTGCTGATTAATTATTTCATTCATTCAGTACTTTGGTTGGCATTATTGGCATTGGCTATTGTGGTTGCATTCGATAATGTCCTCATCAAGCTGCTCGACGAGTTCTGATTCTGCCAATGGTAACGATAAAGCTTTAGCAAATCAGGTGGGCGATCAATGTTCAAGCCAACATCATCCCATTTATCAAAGTCTTGATCAGCATTTTCATCGCAAAATGTATTCGAAGTCAGCTTATAATTATTCGCCAACAAGTATTCGTTTATCAAAAAGTTGATCGCCCTCTTCTCCAAAGGCTTTATCGAGGAGGCTAATGAATATTTAAGCGAGGAACTCTCTTGTCCATGCTCGAACATAGTTACCGAGTAGGAGAGCGTCTGATTTGTACGAGTGAATTTATCATCTTCACCTGGACATGAATCGCCATCAGCTGAGCCACGTTGGTCAAAGTCTCGTAAGGATATTGGCTCGTTTAGAAATGAATTCAATTCAGCCATTGTATTCATTCCCTGAGAATTAGGTAATTGCGTTGATTTATTTGCACTTTTAATCTCTTTACCACCATCAGCTTGGCTTGTACCATCGAAAGCATCATCAACACTATCGGTTGGTGCATTAAGTTGACCAGTTTGCGACATTGTTAGGCAAGCTCTAAGTGAGTTAATTGTTTGATGAGCTTTGCGTAATTCAAATTCGAGTACGGCGATTCGTTCGTCACCCTGGCGTTCGATGTCATCGTCTGAGTAGTGGGTGAAATCGAGTGAATCAAAGGTATGTTCGGAAGAAGCGTGTGGCGTGAACGTTTTTGGAATAAATAGACTTCCCATGCCACTGCTACACTCATGCTTCTTCGAGGTGTTCGAATCAATGCATTTTTCAAAATTTTTAGGATCATCAAAATATTCCCGAAGACGGGGCAACTCTTTCCCACGCTCGATTAATTCAGCATACAGCTCCAAGGCGGTAAGGAAAAGACCAGATTTAAGTAGTTTAGCGGCAATACGATCGAATACCTCAATGTCAATATTCAAACTAGACGATGGCTCTACATTACTAGAAGCGATAGCAGTGGTAGCTACTACCGCCGCCGTTGATGTTGTTTGAATAACTGAAAGAGAATTATCTTCATTACCAGCACCCGATTCTGGTGATAACACTGTCTCCTCGCCAAGAGTTATTCTTGATGATGAAGGAATATCCCCAAGTGTATCGGCATCATTCATTGTTACCATTAAAAATCAAAGATGATATTTTACTCACCTCACCTCATCACAATAGATAATGAATCACTTAGAAAAATGAATTGATACACAACACTATAATTAAAATCTAGAATCGATAGTAATGTTTTATGAGATAAACACATACAAAGATAAAGGCTATAATATTTAATCGTTCCTTATTTGTAAATTATTATATTGTTATATAAATAGAAACGAAGACAACAACAACAACAACAACAACAACAGCAGTAGTAGTAGTAGTAGTAATAATATTAGTCGTAGTAGTAGTAGTAGTAGTAGTAGTAGTTAGTAGCAAATTATCTCCCAAAAAAAAAGATTTAAAAGAAAAGTTGATGCCATAAAGCACAATGATTTGGAGAGGCTCGATTGTTTGAAAACAATAAACTTTTATCCAATAAAAAAAAATATCCAACTAAAACAATCGATAGTATCGAAATAGAATAGTAATCATTTCCATCTTTTAAACAAATCTTACCTGTACGAGAGAATTTGGAATGTTCATTCAAACAAACAAAAAATATGTCCATCATCTTTAATCTTCTTCTTATTGATGGACGGCTCTTTTAGTAATTTATTTATTTCATCTTCTTATTCTGTTTACCATGATCTACATCGTTATGGTAATTTATCTTGAAATGTTTAATAAAAGGATAGATATCATTTAATAATAGCATAAGTAAGGCTTATTTTTATATTATAAAATGATTACCAATCAAAAAAGCAATGTTCAGAATGGATTCGAGTAAACGTAGGTGTAACGTTGTTTACTAACGCTTATCACAACAAGTCTCTCTCTCTCTCTCTTTCTCTTTCTCTTTCTCTCTTTCTAAGTAATTTTGTTTTCATTTTGGCTGCTCTTTCAATATTTTTTTTGTACTTTCAATATTATTATTATTTTTTTTTCTTTTAATTTATTATTTTTCTTTCCTTTCTTTATCAATTAAAAAATTAAAGCTACTGTTTTTTTTAATATAAATATCTCAACATTTTATTTGTATCATTAAATATCAATAATGAGCAGTAACGACGATCAAACTGTGCTGAACGATTTTCAAGCTGTTCGCCCAAAAGTGAGGGCTACCCTCAAACGGATTGAGATGGTAAAAAATTGTTTCCCATTAAGAAGAATAATAAACAGACAAGCAAACAAATATAATTGTCTCTTTATTATCATTTTCTAATTTTTTTTTATATTTTACTTTGGCTCGATAGAAATTAAATCATGAACCTATTGAAACGAAATATGTTAAGATGTATGATCTATGTGGGAAATTGATCTCGGTTCCATTAATTGTAGGTTGATTTGATTTTGTTTTAATTTATCTACATATTTGATGTTTATCTCTTTTTTTAGAGTAAAGAGTTTAGTTTGAAGATGAATGGAATCGATTATAAAGAGCCGACATTCTCCGATCTTTCATCGGATAATTTGCAATTATATAAAAAAATGTGGTTGCTTGGACTTAAGAAGATGGAATCGTTACTAACCTACTTAATATCATTGCCTTACTTTCGTTTTTGGTCTACGATTGCTTACAATAAAGACATACAGGCAACACTTGAGTCTTATCTTCTTTCCTCCAGTCCATCTTATCGTATTCATCCGGTGTGTAAAGATAAAAATTGTAAACCTTTGATAGCCAATGTTCATATACTTGTCTTTAAAGTATACGTCCGTTGTTTATTGCCTAAAGAATCTGAAGCCAATTTTATGACTGATACTTATCATCGTGATCTTCTCTTATCAACTGGTAATCTTGTCAGCCCATCCAATATTATCAATTTGATTCACCTTTTTGGTTATGGTTTTGGATCTCATTTCATTTGCCTTCTACTGCAGCCATTTATAAGGCAGAACATTGATTCCTTTAAGTATGTGATTGAAGAATTGATCAAGATTCTTGAAAATTTTAATGAAAAAGATTTAACAGATGATCATAGCCTTGAATCGATAGCCAATCGTTTTCAGATAATATCGAGCATCACAGATATGCTCTTCTCATTAAATAAATTGCATTTCATCGAGCCAAAGTTGATGATGATCTATAAAGAATGTAATCTTATTGAAAAATTGATTTCTTTCTATGGTCGCTTCTTTCATTCAGCTGAACAAAATTTGCAAAATTTATCCAATTTAAATTATCCAGCCGAAACGTATGTTTATAATCGCCACAATTGTTCATATTCATTCTTAATTATTATTATTTTAATTACTATTTTTCAACAGCATGTGCAATTGTATGAAAAGTCAATTAAAATTATCACAATCTTGTGCACTTTTATTAGTTCATCACCAGATTAAGAAAACAATGTTCCAGTCAATGTTTGAACCGGTTGGTCCGGGTGAAGATAAATATCAACCATTTGATATGGTTATTCACACCCTTAACTTGATAACTGAAGAGAAAAATTTTTGCTATGATTATTTTACTACTTTTTCATTTGAAAAGGAATTCGCCTCATTGATGATCGATGAAGCATTAAATGTTGAGTTCAATGTTCGAGAAATATTAAATCATTTTAAGCAAATGATTGACTTGATCATTGATGAGATGACTAAACAAAGAAAAAATAGATTTGGAAATAATAATAATAGTAATAACAATGCACTTTCTTTGAATTTGCAATATACACCACCGGAATCTAATCAAAATCAATCCAATCAAGAATTAACTGAACTGCCCGATTCTCTAAATGATTGTTCACTTCAAAAGATCGATGAACATAATATTCGCTTTGATACGGAGGTCATAATGAAGGAGAAGGAAATCGGTGAATTGTTTCCACATTTGGGTGATGGTTACATCTATAAATGCCTTGAATATTATAACTTTGATATTGAGGTTACAGTCGATGCCATGCTCACTAAGAATCTACCACCGGAGATCGATTCATTAAGCACTGATCTACAAAAAAAGTGATTTGGTTAGAGCCCGAAGGAATGTGTTGAACAATCCGAATCCATCACCAGCTGATTGGCCAGTTATTGATCGTTTCGATCCATCATCGATTAAGGTCATGCCATTTATTGAGATAGGTAATGCCAATGCTTTGAAGAAACCAAACAAATCTGAAATAAATAAAAGAACTATCGAATTAGCGTCAAGGATAAGTAATGAAGAGGAAGAGAATGCTGAAAATATTAAATGGCTCCTCGAACGAGGTAAACTCGATAAAAACGAGCTGAAGACGAACATCAACTACATTGCCTTTTCACATCTCTATGATGATGATTTCGATGATACTTATGAAAACAATGAAAAAGTAGATGTTCATTCTCTTCTTGAGGATAACTTTGTTGATCAAGAGTCGGATGTGAATGGTAATAAGGCTGAAGATATTGATGACAATCATCAGGTCAACACAGATTTAATCAATCATTTCCGTCATTTTAACCCTGAGAAGCGAAATAATGCTCAACAAAATTCAAAAAATAAATTTTAC
>CAJUYD010000288.1:0-14716 GCA_910591665.1 Ectemnius continuus
TTCACCTCTTGCCCATAAACTCTTGAATAAACATTTTCATTTATATTATCATTATTATTATTATAATTATTCTCCTCATTATCATCATTATTCTTGTTGCTTTTATAACGAAAATTATTAAGCAATCGGCCATCATTCATAACGACAGGTGAAGTGTAACGATTTGTTGCAACAACTGAATTAAACCATTGATTTTGCCCATTGGTTGGATTCGTTGACCACAATCTTTCATTGTAACGAGTTTTATTTCTATTATTATTATTATTGTTGTTGTTGTTGTTTTTGTTTTTGTTTAATTTTTGTTTAAATTGTTCTATTTGAATTTCCTCTTCTTTAGGCAATATTATCGGCTTTGACGTTGTAGTTGTTATAATTGTTGTTATTGTTGGTGCTGTTGTTGTTGTTGTTGTTGGAAAATTTTTATCTTTCTGATTATCGTTTGAATGAATTTTTACTTCATAAATTGGAATTGTTTTACTTCGACTTTTCCATTTAGCTGCATTTTGATTCATTTCATTTGAGTAGGCTAAACTAGATCCAGCATTATTATTATTATTATTATTAGTCTTTGAATATAATGGAAAATGTTTAGGATAATATTCAATATCAGCATTGGAAAACTTGTTCAATGTGGAATGTCCACTTCTTTGGCTATTACTATTTCTACCTAATTGATTAGAATTCTTATCAAATGTTGAATGTTGTCGAGGCTGTTGATGCTTCGATTGCTGTTTCTGTTGACGATAATATTGATGGGAGCGTACATTATCATCATTGTTGTTATAATAATAATGATCAACGGCCATTCTTTTATTGAAATTATTTTCAAAGATATTATCCTGTTCCATCAATCGTTTGATATTTGGATGATATGCATTATTAGATGGGCTAAATTTAACTCCTTGAGCTTCCATTTCCAAGTCATTGGAAAACATTGTCTTCTCATTAGTGTTTGGATAGACATCAAATGAATTTTTAGTTTGAACATTTAGATTTCGATCAAAATAATGATGAGATTGATAATTATTATTATTATTATTATTTCTTCTTACTGAATTAATTTTTTTGTTTAAAAAAGAATTATTTTCTTTATCTTCATCCACATCCATTACCACCATCTTATCCACTTCCTTATCATTATCGTTGTTTATTGTTTTAATATGATTAATCGTCTCCTTCTTCATTTCATCATCATCATCATTATCATCATTCTCATTTTCGATCATTTCATTATTTGGATCGTTTAAATATTTCTTACCATTCAAATGATTACTATTTGGATAATTTTGATTTTTGATTTTCATCCAAAGTAGCATTAGCTTTGATTCATTAGCTAATACATTGTTAGCAAGTTGTCTAGCTCTAATGTCTTCATTACTAACAAAATGTTGTTCAGCATTATTATTATTATTATTATCATCATCATCATTGGATGTTGTTGGTGAAGAAGTACTAGTAGTAGTAGTAGTAGTAGAAAAGGAAGAAGAAGATAAAGATAATGTAGAAGTAGAAGGAGATGTTTCATCTTTACTAGCTTGTATTAGATCAATTCTGTTTGGCATTGAATCACGAATGAATGAAGAAAGTAGAAATGAATAATGGCCGTGAATCTTAGCCTTATTATTATTATTATTATTCTTACTGTCGCCATGAAATTTGCCATTTGAGTAAATGTTATAAGGAATATCATTTTGTATATTGAAATGACTAGATTCTGCGCCATAAGCGTTGGTCATGTTGCTAAAAATAGACGATGGAGTGAGAATGTTACTACTTTGCCTATCGTTACCAACCAAAACCGGAACAAGTCTGTCAGGCAGAGTCAATGGCCAGCTGTTGTCATCATTGGCTCCAATGTCTGTTGGATTATTTCTTAATGTCTGAATTATTCTAGCCAATCTATTGTTGATAACTGCCAATGACAAACGATCACTTAGCTTTTTTTGTAGCTGTTGTTGTTGTTGATGTTGTTGTAGCTTCCTTCTATATTTGATCATACCCGCATTGGAATTTGTTGGATTTTGAAGAAAATCAATTGTCTCTGGGGTCATCGTCATCAGTTGAATATCATTATCCTCATTGTTTGCCAAGCTAATCAATGAGCGTTTTGTAATCAATTTTTTTAATGTCTCATTAGCTGATTGCCCATCGCCATTGATCGGATTGACATTTGATCTTTTGGACGTCATCCTTTTCTTCATCTTCATCTCACTATGATTTTCAATGTTAGCTTTCTTTAGCTTAACATTGGCATTATCCACATCTTGTGATTGTCTTAACAATCTTCTTCCATCATCAACATTCTTAGCAAATGTTGATATTGTTGTTACTGATTCAATTTGATTTGTTAAAATGTTTTTTCGTTGTTGTTGCTGTAGCTGCTGTTGATCAGTGTCACTTCCTGTTAAACTTGACATGTTTGGTCTCGAGACATTATGCTTAGTTTTCTGAACGATAGCATCCTTCCTGCTGCCGTCATTCACTGATGTGGTGGATGGTGACCATCCGAACGATTGAAGATGGCTAAATGCATTTGAAACAGTTTTATTGTTTATTTGATCTTTAACATTAATGTTAGACAAGTCACAAGATGCTAAAACGATTAGAAAGGAGAACAGGAAGAGGCTTTTAAAGTGACCCAAAAAGATCATTACTACTGGTGCTTTGGATGTTGCCATTGTATCATTAACATTGATTGGGCACTGCTATTATTATTATTATTCTTCGCCTGGCCATAGATTTGCATTTAAATTTGGCCGTATTTATTCTATTAGAATGTTGCACCATAAAAAAAGAATGAAAGTGAAAAAGAAAGAGAGAGAGAGAGAGAGAGAAAGTGAGAAGTGAGTTTGTATTTAATTTATTTATTTTAATTTTGTTTTCCAAAAATCCTACATCTAATTTTCTTTTTGCAGCTTTTTTTTTTACAAATTTAAGCAATTTTTTCTTCTTTTTTTTCTTCTTGTTTCCTTTTTTTTCTTATGTTTCAATTGCTTTCAGATGGAAGCAATGCTTTTATATATTGGCGCTAATGTTGAAATTCAAAAATAAAAAGAAAAAATATAAAATAAATTAAAAAAATTATTACATAAAATTTGGCTATAAGAAAGTAAAAGAAAACGAGAAAAAAATGCGGGTAAAAATTAAAATTATAAATTTAATAATTTAATATTGTTGTTTTGTTATTTTAAAAAAATGTTTTTTTTAATAAAACAAATTTAAAACTGTAAATTTTAAAATAATTTTATTTTTTTTTATTTTGTACATTTATCGAAAGCTTTGTACAACTTTCCGCCCATATTTATTTTTTATTTTTGTTTTTGTTTTGTTTAAACCAAAATAAAAAATAATGTTACTTTTCAGATAAGCATCCGTAGCTAGTGCCCAAACCTACCAGTACCTTTGTTTAGGGGCAAGGTCTAATTAGATGTTTTTAGAAATAAAATAAAGTAGGTAAGAGAGGAGTTTAGGTGGTCTTTTATGTTCGAGACAATTGTTTCAAAGTAACAAAAAATAAAATAAAAGAGGTTTATTTTGGTTTACTTCAATAATATCGATAATACGGATAGAAAGAGAGAAAGAGAGAGAGAGTGAACAAAAGTTATTGTACCCAAAACAAAAAATCATTGAAAATGAAATAAATGTACGCTTTTATTTGAGCATTTCTTTTCTAACTAGTGTTTGGATTCAAAGGGGTGCCCAGGGAATCGATAAAGCACTCGCGTCTGGCCTTTACACGCCTTAAGCTATCTTGCACAATTTTGTTTGTTTGGCCCTGTCCCTCCTCTCCATTGGTCTAACTTGGAATAAAATATACAACAACAAAAAACAAAATATCTGGCACTGTTTTCAAAACGATAAATGTTTTTTTATTATCGCTTTCTTTGCTTCTCATTTTGGTATTTCCAAAGTAATAAAATGTTTTGGATTTAGTTATAAAAATAAATAAAGAAAACAGAATATTTTTGGATAATAAACTTTCTTAGAATTTTCACCTTATTTTATATATAAAATAGCCAACGACAACGGCAGTAGCAGCAACAGTAAATAAGATCGAAGTTGTTAAAGTTTAAATGTTAACAGTACAAATTGTTCTTTCATTATCGAAAAAGACATAAGAAAACTATTAAGTATTAGCTAAACATTAAGATATTAATCCAAAAATTAATTCATTCCATTGGTTGCTTTTCTTTTCTATAAGAAAATATAGAGGACAACCTTTTTTATATTATTTTAAGCAAATTTAAAATCAAACAAATTGGTATCTTTGGTCCAAACTTTAACATTTTTTTAATAGTTTTTTTTTATCAAAAAGATTATTTGATTAGATTTGAACAGCAACAAAGTAAAGAGAGAGAGAGAGAGTAAGAGAGAGAGAGAGAGAGAGAGAGAGAGAGAGAGAGAGAGAAAGAGAGAAAGAAAGAGAAAGAGAAAAAGAGAAATAACCAAAAAGAAAAAACTTGAAAAAACTAGAAAAATTTAGAAATTAAAATCTAAATTTTATTGAAATTATTATCAAAAACTATTTAATAAAAAACAGTCATTTATTCCTTTTATTCACTCTTTCTCTCTCTCTCTCTCTCTCTTTCTCTTTTGTTTTTTTTACCTTTGTAAAAAAGAAAGAAAAAAAGAAATCCATCGTTCGATTGATCAAATGCTAACATCTGCCTCTCCATCTTCATCTTTTTTTTTCTTCCATATTATTATTATTATTTTAGATAATTTTAATTTCACATCTACAAAGCTTACATTTTTATTTTGTTTATAAAATAAAAAATAAATTGTCATTGTTATTTGTTATTACGTCAATAAAATCAAATAGAAAAGAAAAACAACAAATAAAATGAACAAAACCTATCGTAATGAACAATCTTTAAAGATAGAGAAAAAAAAAGATTGTTCTCAAACTTAAGACTATTATCAACAATTTCAATGCTTATCGACATTTTGTTTTTTATTTTAAATATTTTGTTATTATTATTATTTATTATTTTTATTATTATTAACTAACATATCCTTTTAATTCGATTGGAGAAAGAAAGAATATTATTATTATTTGTTATAAATTATATATTTAAAAAGAAAGAAAGAAAGAATAGATTTACAAACTTGCAACTGTCAAAATTTATAGATTTTTGTTTGCCAAGCAGCAGAGACAAAGCAAAGAAGAAGAAGAAGAAGAAGTGAACAAAATAAAAAGAAAACAATTTAGATTTTATTATTTTTTTTAACAACGAAAAAAGAAAAGAAAAAAAGATTGTTTTGTTTCTTTCAAAGTCATAGAAACAAGCCGAGAGAGAGAGAGAGAGACAGTAAAGAAAGAATGCATTGAATGCAACCAGTGACTTTATTCATAAGATTTTATAATTTCTAGTCACTTTCTTATAGAATAAAGTAACCATTTTATAAAGGAATAATGATAACGATACAAGGAAAGAAGAGGATGGTGAAGAAAATAGAAATAAAGAAGAAGAAGATGGAGATGGAGAAGACAGAACACAATTCTTGCCTTTCTTTCCGAACAAAAAAAAGATATTTATTAAAACGAATGTTCGCTATGAATGATGGAAATGAAGAGAAAATAGAAATAAAAATAAAGGCAAAAAGGGTTCGGGTAGGTTAGTGTTACGAAACGAAAGAGGTAAAAGAGCTAAGGGATAACATTGGATTGAGTGATGTAAAGTAGAGAGTGTAACGGAGAAAGAGAATGAAAGAAAAGAAAGAGAATGAAAGAAAAGAAAGAGAAAAAGAGAAAGAGAGAGAGAGAAAGAGAGAGAGAGAAAGAAAGAGAGAGAAAGAAAGAGAGAACAGAAAGCAAAAGAGATAAACAAAAATAAAGTAAAACTGTTGTGATGCAATCAGACATATCTTTTTCTGACATTTCGCTTTTGAAGTAAGAAAAAATAAGATTTATGGCGACATTTGAGTTGTCGATGTTTCTCTTTTTCTCTCTCTCTTTCTTTCTCACTTTCCTTACATCGTCTTCTCTCTTTCCCCTTTTGCTATTTCTTCAATTCATTTCTTAATCTTGAAAAGAAAGGCAAAGATTGGGAGATAAATTCGCATTAGTAAGCTTTCCTATGTATATCTATATGTATATCTATATGTATATCTATATGTATATCTATATGTATATCTATATGTATATCTATATGTATATCTATATGTATATCTATATGTATATCTATATGTATATCTATATGTATATCTATATGTATATCTATATGTATATCTATATGTATATCTATATGTATATCTATATGTATATCTATATGTATATCTATATGTATATCTATATGTATATCTATATGTATATCTATATGTATATCTATATGTATATCTATATGTATATCTATATGTATAGATTAAGATGAAATTTGTAAATAAAACAACTAACAGCTTCAAATGTCAGCAACAATGATGACGATAGCTAAAGAAATAACATTTGAAGCCAAAGTGTATAGGCTTGTACATTCATTTCATTTGATTCTAAATTTAATTTAATTTTTTTTTGCAACAACAACAACAAAAACAACAAAAGTGTTTTGATTTAATTGCTTCAAGTCAGTTAGCTAAAAGAAGAATTTACAAGAAGGAGAGGAAGATGAAGAGAAGGAGACAAATGGAAAAGAAAGAGAGCTAATATTTAGCCAACTTATTAAAACAAAACCTCAAATTATAAACACTTAATGACAAACAAAAACCACGACAGCAAAGCAAACTTTAAATTTCTAAGAAAATGCAAAACTGACTTTTTGATTCGATTAGATTTTTTAAAAGTTTTTAAACTATTCTTTTTCTTTATATATTTGCAGTGTATTTATTTTAAATATTAACAAATGAGATGAAAAAGAGAGAAAGAGAAAAAGAGAAAAAGAGAGAACACGTTTCAAATATTCTTCTGTTTGAACAATTAGTAATGCTATTCAATTACATTAATTATATTAATGTTGGCTGAAAAAAGAGAAAGAGAGAGTGAGAAAAAAGAACATTTTGATAGATTGATTAAAATATTAAATACATAATTTGGTTTTTTTTTCTTTTTCATATTGAAGTTAATAAACAAAGTGTGAAAAAAGGAAATGATAGTATAATTAAAATATAAAATTCAAAGAGAGAGAGAGAGAGAGAGAGAGAGAGAGTAAAAACTTGTTCATTATATTGAGTTATGATTAGTATATAAATAGATACAAATAGTTTGTTATTTTTATTAATTGTTAGTCTTCATTTAATGTCCAATGCTTATCGAATTCTTTCATGTATATTTATATGCTTGTGTGCGCGTGAATGTGTAGGTTAGTGTGTGTGTGTGTGTATGTTAGTGTGTGTGTGTGTGTGTATGTTAGTGTGTGTGTGTGTGTGTATGTTAGTGTGTGTGTGTGTGTAAAAACAAATCTATATATTTATATAACTAAAATATTCATTAACATTATAGCTTTTGGTATTCTAATCAACATCTTTCTTTCCTTTTGTCGTTGTAGTTGTCATCGAGATTTATTTATAGACAAAAAAATTACACGTTTATTTTGATCAATAACTATATTGTTATATATATCGGTATGTTTATATATATTGGTATGTTTATATATATTATTATATGTATCGATATATTCTTATAAATATTGTCCGCCTTTTTGCTACTTTTACATTTATAGTTGTTACATTAATTTCCTTTCTTCATCCTTCATTTTTATCATCTTATTTATTTATTTATTTTCTCTCTCTCTCTCTCTCTCTCTCTCTCATTTATTCTCATTTTTCTTATTTTGGGATAAGATTTAGTAATAAATATCAAAATATATAAAAATATTTTGATAAAAACAAAGTCAGCTAATTTTTTGTTTGTCTGTATATTTGCAATAAATAATAATTCATTGAGTAAATGTGTTGAAATTGATGAAATAAAAAATATTAAAAAAAGAAAAAGAATACAATGGCAACCAGCAACAAATTCAAACAAATATATAGACTAAAAAAGAAAGAAAAAAAATGAAAAAATAAATAAAAGAAAATTACGAGAGGTGAGAGAGGAAAAAAATATTTAGATGGATTTGAAGCAATTAAACTTTTCAATTAAAATGAAATAAAGAAATATATAATGCTACCATCGAATACAATAACCGATTTATAAATTTCTTCTTCTTTTAAAATAAGCCAGACTTAAAACTTAAGAATATTACTAAAAATCTTCTAAGCCGAAAGTATACTAATTACATTTATACTTTATAGTTTTGATTGATATTTCCGCTTCCTGTGATTTGATTTCAATAATATTCCTTCTTCTTCTTCTTGTTCCATCTTCATCGTATATAGTTAAAGGAATATATATATATTCCTCTCTATTGACAACTAACTTTGTTTTTGTCTTCTTAAGATAAGTTACTTAAAAAGTATCATCAATTTTAAGAGAATCTAAATTTAAATGTTAAAGAATATTATTTTTCTATTCTCTTTTTTTTTTCGTTTGGCTTGGCTTCCTTCATTTTATAGCTTAGTCTAAATTGTCTTGTTGACAAATTTCATCTTTTTTCTATTTTTTTTATATATTCTTCATCATCATCATCATCATCATCATCGTCTTCGACGTCGTTGTTATCGTCTAACTCTTTTTATTTTTTTTTAATTTGATTTTTATTCAAAATTATGTTTGTCATTGTGTTAACACAGTCTAACAATAAGATTTTTTGTTTCGCTCACATTACAAACTTGTCGGATGTTATTACAATTATTATTATTATTGTTATTATTATTATTATCATTAATACAATTATTAACATTATAAAGTTGTTTTATTTCATTAGAATATATATAAATAATATAATCATCAAAGTGCCTCTCATAGGAAAGGACACACACACACAATCAGACTCAAATTTGTCCTTTCTATTGCTATTTACTTGCAAGTAAAAATAAAATTTACAAAATAACAAAAAAAAATTTTTTTTTGAATTTGATTTAATGAGTTCCTTTTGGTTTTACTTGTAATTTTTTTTCCTTTCATTTAAGTCTTTTTTTTCTCTTCCCATCTTTCACACTCTCACATAACATAACATAGCCAAAAGAAGCCAAAAAAAAAGTTTGAATGAATTAAAGCTATTAAAAATAAATGATAATTTAATTGCATAAGTAATATTTATAAAAAAACAAATGTAATGCTTTCAAAAAAAAAACGAAAGAAAAAAAGATGAAAATGAGAAAAAAAATTTGTGAAATAAAAAAATAGAAAGAAAATAAGTGAAAATGAAAGAGAGTTTGTGGAAGAAATCAAATAAGCAGTTAAAAAAACCAAAAAATTCAATTAGCATAATAGAATGAATGAATGAGAGAGAGAAGGAGAGAGAGAAAAGAGAGCAAAAGAGAGAAATAAAAGCAACAAATCAACTAAATCATTTGACAATCATTGTAGCTTTCTATGAGGATTTGTCGTAACGTAGAGTTGCAAAGGCATCTTCTTTTTGACATTTTATATAAATGTATAAATAGTTATATATATAAAGGAATATATATGTATATATAAACGAAGATATATGTATATATATACTCATATATATTCGCATAGACATGCCTCTCCGCTGAGGCACAATAATTTGTTTTAATTTTTTTCTCTACTTTGTCTGTTTTTCTTTTCAAACAAAAATTGTATAACATTTATTTTGGGTTTTATTTCAAAACAAATCACATAAGAGTTTAGTTGCGTGTGTATAATTTTTAAAAAAAAATTTAAATACTTTTAGTTTAACATACAAGGTAGCTGTTCTAAATCTAATTTATCTCTCTCTCTCTCTCTCTCTCTCACTTTCTCACCCTCTTTCTCTTTTCCTTTTTTTCTAAATGTGTATGTATTTTTAAATAATTTAAATTTAAACAATTTTTTTCTGTTTTTTTTTTGTTAGGAAAGCATTCTATTTTAATAGAAATAACACAAGTGAGCCAATAAAGCAAAAGAAGAAAAACAAAACAAAGAAAAAAGAAGGAAAACAAAAAAAAATAATAATAAAACTAAAGCAAATATTTTTTAATTTGCAAAATTGTCAATTCATAAGAACTTTGTAAAATTTAAATGTTTGCATCAACCAGTGACATTTAACGAAGATGAAGATGAAGAAATAAAGAATGAAAATAATTTAATTAAGAAAACTATTGTTTTTTTTTTCTCTCTCTCTCTCTTCTCTTGTCTTGTTTTCTTTCTTTATTTTTCTTTCAAGCGCTTTTTTCTTTATTTAAAATACATAAAAAACAAAGATTAAATTGTAAACTATCAGTTAAATAAATTTATTATAATTTTTAAAAGGAAAATAAATAAATAAAAATAAAAATTGAATTTGAAATGTTTAAACTATTTGTGTATAGTATTAAGTTAGGAATATTTTCTTAGTGCTCTCTCTCTCTCTCTACTACTACCAACGAATACTAATTATCTTCAAATAAAATAGAAAAGGAAATCTTTATCATTCAAAACACACATCTCTACAAGAGAGGTGGCTTAAATTAGAAATGATAAAACAAAAACAAAAAATTTTCTTCATTTACAATTGTTCCTTTTTTCTGTTGCCCAGCATTATTTTTCATCTCTCTCTTATTTCATTTAAATTCAATTCTCTTCTCCTTTGTTCAAAAAGAATTTTTTCACAAATGTTAAAAGTATAAAAGTTTGTAGTACCTTAAAATATTGAATAAGGTGAAATACTTTTAATGTATTTCATTAAAATAAGAGCCTTATTATCAAACGTTAAGATTTTAATGAATTTGTATTGATAGATTTAAACTTTTAGAGGTTGACAATTTTTATTTGTATTACTTATAATATATATGTGGAAAGAGAATAAGAAGAATTATTCTTTTACATTAATACAATCACGGACATTTAGACCCTCACACACCCACACCCACACACACTCTCACACACATCGTCCGAAGCACAAAGAATAATAATCAAATTTGATTACATCTAAAAGTAAACATTTTTTGATCAAAATTCGAAGTAGCAGATAGTAGTGTTTCAAAATTAACGTGTTGTCCTAATCTAAAGCTAAAGTGATGTTTAAGCCTACGTGCTATTTCAAATAAAGACAGACAATGGATCTCAACTTACTTGTTGTTCAAACTTTGTGCTTGAATTATATTTTTTAATACTTTTGCTTAGTTTGATATTTTAGTTAACGTGTTGTTTAAAATAAAAGCAAAAAAAGGAAAAGTAACTGATTAAAGTTTAGCTTTAAACTAATAGTTTGATTTGATTGCTTAATTTACGTGTTTTACTTTAAATTATCACCCCAAGATTATAGTTGTTTACATTGACTTAAGCTTGTCAAATCTTATCTCAATACTATAACAATAGTATATTTAGATAGATATAGTAAGAAAGGCGTAATGAAATAAAAGATAATCAACAACAACAAAAAAATTTAATCTAACGTTTGGTTTTGTTTTTGGGCATCAAGACTGTATGAGCTTAAAAGTTGTAATCGTTGCAAGGATCTCTATACAATTGATTATATGTTATGGTCAAACGTATAACTTTTGTGAAGAAGTTGTTTGTTTCGATAGAATAAGATGTTAATGAGTAAGTGTTTGTTGCCATTGGAATATATTGTCAATGTGTGGGCGTGTCTTTTCTTTTCATGTAAATTTGGCTTAGTCTTTTATTTTTGAGGATAGAAAAATTACAATTTTGTATTCTAGATTTTTTGGATTTATAATTTTCCACAATTAGTCTTCAATGGCGGATTTAGCTCTTTTTTTCAAGGTAGGCCAAAAGAGAGAAAAAAGGAGGGGAGAGAAGGGAAGAGAAGGGGAGTGAAGCAAAACAAAAAAATGCATTCTCACAAGAGCGCTTGAGTTCCTTTATATATAAATATGTAAATATCTAAGCGGAAGGCATGCAGGATGATAGAATATGGTGAACAACACCAAGAGTATTGTCCAAGAATTTGTTCGAATACTCATTCACCAATAATTGTACAATAACTTTAACCCAGAATCCTAGCCAATACTAAGCGTACATTAACTATTGTAACATGTAACCCTAGTCAGTCATAACATTCACTAGCGTCCAATATCCTAACTTTAGCCCAGCTATAGCTTTCATTAACCTGGGTCAATTATAAAACATCAATCAATTGATTTTTGTAAAAATTATCTTCAGTGTATTTCTTCACATAAAATTGCCCTATTTATACACATAGTCTTCAAGTTAGGACAAAAGGGGAATTTGCCTACTTTGATTGTAATGTCTAGTCGGGACATAGTTGTCCCCTGTACAGATTAATATCCTACTAAGGCCAGTTGTTTTCAAGTTAGGCTAAGACAAAGCCTACTTCGATTGTCTTTTAGTTTTCAAAAAATTTTCTTTTTTTTGTAAAGAAAAAAAATTAAATTACAAATCAATCGCTAAACATTTAACACAAACACTTTGACGTATTTTTTTTTCTTTTGTTTAATTTATGCTTTCATTTGTAATTTAAATATTTATAAAAACTATTTGTGTGTGTGTGTAAATATATATAATATATAAATTTCGATAAAATAATTTATTTAAATTTTCTTCATTTTATATTTTGTTAAAACGTTTTGGTTAATGTTTATTCAAATTAAGAAAATAAATGAAAAGATAGAAACATTTTTAATATCATTTTTTGCTTCAGATGGATTTTAAATTTTAGATTGTATATGTATACTATGGCTTTCTGTTTATTATTATTATTATTATTATTTTTAGTCTGATGAAGTAAGTTACCAACGACTTTTTTGGAATGGAAAATTTTAAATATTAAATATAGCAAAAGTTTTTGACTGTGAAAGATGACAACAAGTTATCAAAAACATGAAATAATAATTTAATTTATAAACAAATGTTAGGATACCTAATATTTAAAATCTACACGTCATTCAATGTATTTTACTATTAGCCAGCTTAGAATTTAAATTGTAGGTAGTATTTAAAGTAAAGATTTAGACTACAGCCTAGGTTTAGATTTATATTTATAGCAGGCTATATTTAGAATATAATTTAGTACAAATTTAATGACAAAAAAATGACTTTGAAATCATTTTTAAGGTGAATAATAAACTATTAACAAATAAAAACAACTTTAAATATTTAAATCATTTGTTTAAGTCTTAATTGTATGTGCATTAAGAAGAGTATCCAAGTGGGATAATATATACACATATATACACATATATACACATATATACACATATATACACATATATACACATATATACACATATATACACATATATACACATATATACACATATATACACATATATACACATATATACACATATATATATATTCAAAACTACAACTTATGTTAATTAATAAATTTATTTTATTTCTTTTAAACGTTTCTAATGAGACTTGTTAGCAAAACAGCAACAGCAACAACAACAACAACAACAATAACAAAACGCTGCCGCACACACACACACACACATAAATCGTTTGCTATTAGTTGTGGTTAAACAATAATCGAATTATCAACTTTTTAATTCAAACGCGAACACTAAGCAAAATTGCTTAAATAATGCAATTTGTTTCTCTTAAATTTTGATTTTTTTGATAACGATAAAAAGGAGAGAGAGAGAGAGAGAGAGAGAGAAAGATGGAAAGCAAAACAAGACGAGTCATTTAGAATTCCGAAAAAAAATGTTTCCTTATTAAGGCAAATATTTATTCTGCCTCAGCAACGACAACAACCTAAACAATCAGAAAATACAAAATTAAAAAAGAAAGTACATTTTTTGGTAAGATAAGTAAAGTTTTAAGTTGTTGTTGTAAAATTTACTTAAGATTATAATAGTGTGCAAGCAACATTTATTTTGTAAGTGCTTTCTCATTCTTTCAGAAGAAACTCAGCCGAAATAGAATGACTAGGGAACACTTTGATTTACACTTGAAGATAACATAAAAACGTGTTCGTAGATCTTTTCTTTCTGTGGATTCATTTATTCTCTCTCTCTCAATGCATCAGAAACTTGCAACTCAATTTATTTAAACTAATCCTCAATGATAAAGAATATAAACACACAGACACACACACACACACAGACAGACAGATTGCTGTTCACTTTTGCTTCCCTCCAACATTATGTGACATTTCATTTCAGCTGTTGTTGCTGTTTATTTTGTTGGTAAATGAGTAAATAAGCACGTTTAAATTAATTAAATAAATTTAGAATTCTCTATCTTTTATTTAAAAAAAAATATTAAAAAAAAAATTTTATTTACAGCTTTGTTTACTTTTCGTTTGTGGTGAAAAAAAAAATTCTAAATATTTCAAAAATGAATTATTTACTAATTGTTGTTAAATTAGCTCTCATTTTATTTAGTCAATTATACTAACGACCAAGTATGTAAATATTTTCAAGTATTAATTTGGTTTTAGAAAGAATAATAATAATAATAATAATATTGTTAGTGTTAGAGTTTCTAAATTGAAAGTTTTTTTAAATCATTTTTTTAACACAAAAAAAGTCATTTGAACAAGAACAATTCAAACTTATTTTTTAATTTAATTGTTTTTAAATTATCGTACAGTTGGTTATCTTTTTGAAACTTTAAAATCAAAACCATTTTTTTTGTCGGAAAGAAGAGCAGACGGGGGGAGAGGGAGAGGGGAAAAAGTAAAGGAATTAATAGGGTTAATTAAAAGGATTATTATTTGTTAGATTTTGTTTACGTTAATTTTTTTTGTTAAATAAATTTTTT
>CAJUYD010000289.1:0-14605 GCA_910591665.1 Ectemnius continuus
CGTTACAATATGACCAAAATTTTGCTTCAACAAAGTTGGTAGTAATTCTATTATTTATTTTCATTTGATCAAAGGAAGAGAAAGAGGAAAACATATTAATCAATAAAAGTTGAAGTATGTTTGTAAAACAAAAAATAAGATTACCTTTTACTAAGATTACTTGGCTAAAGTAATTTACTCTCATTAGATGGTGATGTACTTTTTCAAAGTCACTTTCAAATATTGAACCTCTTGAAGTAATACCCGCATTATTGATGATAATATCAACATTACCATAGATAGGCAATATTTTTTCACGTACCATGTCTGGTATAGTCTCAATCTGTCCAAGATCCATCTGCACCATCTTTGGTTTATATGATCGTAGGCCATTGAATTCAAGCTTTGTCAATTGTTGGCAAACTCTTTCCATCTCATCCAAACGGCGTGATGCCATGATCACCTTGGCACCACATTGATAGAATATTTCAGTCAATTCTAAAAAGGAAACAGTCATGAAATAAAAATTTAATCGATTAGACAATATATCATCAGATGAAAGACATTGACAATCAATATACTTTCACCAAGTCCAGAAGTGGCACCGGTTATGAAAACAACTTTATCTTCATAACGTTCACGACCATCTTTTAAAAGATGTTTGGATTTTCTAACCTGCAGGAGATAATATCCAACAAAGAATGCTATCCCAAAACCACAACAATAGTTTAAAGAAAAATAATTAATGTAATCCATTCGATTGAATGTACAATGTTGCAAAGTTTAACATGAACATGTGAACCTAAGCATAAATGATCAACAAAAACATTATTATTATTATTATTATTATTATGGGTGGTGGTGGTGGTAGTAATCAAATGCAAAATCAACAACACATTGATAGCAAATATTACTTTATTGATAGTACTGAACGAAGACATCGATACCCTTGAGGATATCGCCAATCAACATTTCAAAATTGATTACATCTGCTTATTATGGGAAAATTGTTTTCACATTAACAAATATTTAACTAATTAATTATAAATCAATTTAATTTAAATGTTTAAAGAAAGTATCATTCTCTTTCAATTGTTCACGTTCGTGCAATAATTCTTTAAGCAATCTATGATGTTCAGCTTTTTTCGATTTTGAGGCAGCACTGATGAGCAATTGATTGAAAACATCTCGTTGGGCGTTACTACCACCAATTTGTTCAATATCATTACGGATATAATTCAACCTATCAGTGGTAGTTTCAAATTTTTCATCACCAAAATCGATTATTGATTGAAGGAGGTCGGTCATCATTTCTGTTGTTTTAGGATTCACTTCAGCATATTTCGATGTTTTCAAGGTATCCAAATGTTCCAACGCTTCTGAACGATTACCACTACCAATACAGGAGAGCATATAATGAGCATCAAGGAATCCAAGTATATGTTTGTTAAGGTATTGCTGAGTAACTTGAAATATATCCGAAAATCGTTTTTTGAGCACCTCTTCACCAAATGGTAATCGTTTCGGATTGATCAACGAAAGTCGATAGATCAGCGACGAAGCATCCGTTAGGCTAAATGTTGTCTGCGTTGCCTGGACTTGTTTAAGTATTTCATTATCAAACAATGACAATGTCTCCTCGTAACGATCAAGGCCAATGTTGAACAACCCCAAATGCCAATAATTATGGCAAGCCAAATGATTTGATTTGCTCCAATTGTGGACAGTACTCTCCATGAATTGAACACCTTCTTGACATCGGCCTTGCATCTCCATCACATGAGCAATAGCGTGAGTTGTCCAGCCATCAATAGGATTTTTTTCAAGACCCTAGGAAAAATCGTTGTCGTCTTCATTACAACATATAATTTAATTATATTCTTCTCATTGAACTCACCAGACGAGCAATTTTTTCGGCCTCTTTATATTGTCTAGTCTCCTCCAAGACGAAGGCATACATTCCATCTATGTTCCTATCGATTTAATTAAAGCAAATTAAATAATTAATTTTTAATCTTATCAATGATCATCATACTCAGCATAGGGAACAACGCCCTTTTGAAAGTGTGGATACGATCCACCAATGGTTTGCAAGGCTTTCTCCTTTTGGCCAGTATAGAAATGACAATAGAAGCTCATCTTCAGGGCATGCATATCGGTTGGATATAGTTGGACGATCTCTTCCCAAATTCGGCCAGCTCCCTCGATATCCATTCGAGCAAACTTCGAGACAGCCTGTACGTGTAAATATTCTCGATCTGTTATCATCGATTGTCTCATTTGGACATCTTTCTCGAATTGATCGATAGTCATTTTAATCATCTCATCGTGATAATAAGTTTTAACAGAACCTATCAACTCTAAACCAAGCGCCAATGCTTGTCCCAGTACTTGATAACAAAAAGAATTTAGTAAATAAATTTCAACAAAAACTTTCAAACAAAGTAACTTACTGAAATTTGGATCAGCTTGTTGGATACGATTGATGGTACCGTCAAGACCATCTAATGATGGCTCATCATACCATCCGGCGAATTGTTGCATGGCAGCATCATATAATTTAACAGCTTCCACCGATGTTGTACTTTGAATAGGTAGACCATATGATTTCCATTCCTAATGATGTTTAAATTTAAATGTTTAATTCCATCATCATCTTAGATAAATCATTTTCTTAATTCACATTAATCTCTCTCTTCCTGTTATATGTCATGTTAACATAGACAGGAAACAATATAGAAATAGATTTACCTCAAAACCAAACCAGCAACGTCGATTCATCTTGTCTTTAATCGTGTCGTTCGTTATTGTCGTCAATGTTGATTTATTTAAAGTTTTGCCCGCAAATGTTTGTAATTAATTAAATCTTTGCCAAAATGGAGCTTATTTTATATAATAACATCAAGTTTTTGGCAACGAATGCAGTCAAAAATATCAAATCAAATCAAAACATAAATGAAGACAAGACAGGATCGCCTACTATTGGAGGCTAATCAATACTGTGCGATTAGATTATTGTTACTATGGATTTTGTTTTCAAATCAACAAAAACTCTTTAGAGCATTGTTTGTTTATTTCATTTCATACAATCTGTTGACAAATTATACAATTTGTTGCCTTAGCTCAATCCCATTATATATATATATATATCAATCAGCAAATTAGTTCTCATTTTTTTTCAAGATAATAAACATTATCTTTTGTTTATTCATTGATTTCGTTTTACTTTGACAATAAAAGTTCTAATACGAAATGGATTGAGTACGACATCTAGTTTTGCTGAATCTAAGGTTATCACTGGTGGATCATTCGATAGTGATCCATTGTGCCTGAATCGACGTCTATTCTTGATGGCTGTTATATTTTGATTGGCGGACAATGTCATCTCTTGGGCGTCGATTATTTCGAATTCACTGAATAGTTGGCGTAAATTGACGGTTACCATCTTGCTCAATCCATTGGGATCTTCTTTTGTTTGAAAGGAATGTTCCAATCGAATCAATAGCTCGTTTGGTTCTCGCCATTGTTCCAGCGTCAGTAGATGAACATTCAATGGAAGCTGCACCTTGACACCACTGAAATTAGTCATTTTAACGTCATTAGCCATATTTAGATTCACAAAGCTAATCACTGGCTCCAAATAGAATTGTTGTGATAATAAACGTTGCCTTTTGGTGGATTCAAGGGATTTATCAACAAATACAAGATGTTTTATACGAGCTTGAAGTCCTTTTCCATTGACACCGATCTCATTCAAAGCTTCATTCACACCATAATGATCGTCATAGAGTAGTCTACGATGAAGCATCAGCTCAATGGTACCATCATAAGGACTTGTCCCACCTTCGGATCGATCAGTCAAAACAGTAAGCTGTAGATCCTTCTTCTCATCACGAACAAATATTCGAGAATTGATAGGAAAATAATTTTGAGCCACTGGTTCCGTTGAGACCAACTTGTACGAAGCTCGTTGATTACGAACTCGTTTCATCATCTGCCTTCCATTCGCATCAGTGAAAAATGTTTGATTTGTAATCAAATCAGTTTCATATCGAACGATCACTTCTTTACCAACATTATCATCGATAGAAATCGGACCGATAAGTGATTCGAATTCGATTGCTTCATACTGGGGTCCACCTCTGATGACTTGCTCGACAATAGAATTGAATTGTTGTAGAATTTCCCAGGAACCATCTTTCTTTTTGTAAAGAATAGAATGTTTAAATTGTTTTTCAAGAGAAATCGGTGTTTGCTTCTTAGGTCTAAAGGCATATGCCCCTGAGACTGGTTCATTATCTTCACTTTCATAGTAATGAAATGTATTTGTAAACTTTACCTTTTCCCCACTGTCCAAAATAAGTTGAGCTATTTTTCCTTTTTCATCGATGTTCACGCGAAATCCTTTACCTTTCAATTCGATGGATGAAGATATTATTTCACCTTCCACAATGGAGGCTGAATTGTTTGAACTGGATGAAGAACTTAGGAAATAAGTAGTAAAACCAAGAGCCGGAAGTTGAGCATCAAAAACAAGCTCATGAGTCGTTTTGCTTTTAGTTTCAGGAATTAGACGAACTTTCTCTGAAACTGTAACCAATGATGATGGAATATGTATACCTTGTAGATCAGTTAATTGAAAATATTTCGTATTGTTCCATTGAATTGGTAAACGAATCGATCGGGTTACTTCACGTCCCAATGGATTGTAAATGTTTACTGCCAAGCGATTTTCAAAATTCTCAGTAATTGAACATGAGCTTATATTAAGGTAATCACAAAAGATATGCTTCAAGTCAATATCATTTGATAAATGATTAAAAGCACTAGCAAAAACTTCTCGACAACTTTCGAAACCGTTCTGCAACAATTTAGCATAATCTTCAGCTACATGCTGTTTGGAAGTACCTGAAACGCCGTCATGATGTTGAATTATACCCATTGATTCTCTTAATGCTGTCACTTTATGATCTAGTTTAGTATTGGCTAAAACATCGAGCTGTTTGCAAGCTTGTAATAGATTATTGCCAACTCGTTCGAGGCGTTTCAATGTTGGCCGACTAGTGAAAAAACCGGTCCAATAGGAATGTTCAACACTGGCGTACGGGAAGAAGTCGTCCTCATTGCCCGACTTGTGTGGGAAAGTAAAATTGGTTTCATGGACGGCCTTGGTGTAGCAGTTCGGTGTTGAATAAAACATGTTCACCTTGTCACCATAAGCAGCATTCACTGCCTTGATTAATTTGTCCATATTCTTAAAAGTTGCATGTGCGGCTTGAAATTGAAAGTCACTACCCATGGTGATCATAACATTATTGGTGGCATATATCTCCTGGTATTGATGCATTAACGACATCCATTGATCCAATATCATTGGTATATTATACTCTTCTGATTCCATATTATCAATGACCGGTTCATCCAAACCGTAGACTAAATCAAATTGAAAGAAGACTGGTGAACCATAGCCCATTCCCATAATGTTTGTGAATATCTCCGATTGGAAGTCATCGCTACCACTCCAAACTAATTGTAAACTTTTATTATTAATTCGTTCAATATGTTCTTGATAATGTTCACGAGCAAAGAACAATGCTTCAAAATTCATTTCGGCAAACATTGAAGCAAACTCTCTTGAGTGGCCAAAAGGATCGATCTGCCAAGTGACACGTGGAATACCACAACTACCAAAGATGTCTTTCAAACGTCGATGACCCCAAGTGGTCTGATCGATAATTGAATGATAATGTGTACAGGCCTCATCAGCCATACTCCAGCCAGCGTTGGCGAATTCAAACTGTCCCGATCTAACCAACTCTTGGACGATAGCTTTCGTATCATTAGTCTGTTCTTGCCACCATTTCCAAAAGAAAGCCATTTCAACATAAACAAATCGCCTAGCTTTATCACGTATCAACGATTGTACCACTGAATCGAGAATATATTGCACACCAGCCTTATCATAATATTTCTTTGAGCCATAATAATATTCATCGACCGTCTTCACATATCCAACATCATCATGAGTGTGTGCCACAAAATGAATGTTTAATTTAATTGGATCATTTTTTGGGCATGTGCTTAGATCACATCTTTCATCAAGATGTTCAAGCTCAATCTTAACGCTATCGCTCACAGATGAATAGGATAAAGTAAATAATAAAAGGAGACAATGTTTGTACGATAGCATTCTACAATGTAATGGCTCACGAAAAAGCCAACAATAAAAATAAACCCAAATGAAATGAAGAGTAAAAAAGATTATGATCATCCAAATGATCTGACTAAACAATTAATAAACATTAATAAGCTTAATTTTTTATATATAAAAACTTATATATCGAGGTAATGATTATCTTAAAGATACATTCTCAACAACAACATAGAAGCGCTTAGAAAAGTTTCATTCAGCCATAATTATCTATCAAGCCATTCTCATTTACTTTTAGTGATAGGATTCTTTGTATTTATTGTATTATAATTTTGATTATTATTATTATTATTATTATCATTAATCTTATTGAAATGATAAGATTACATTTAGGAAATGAGCACATTTTCTAACTTATAGTCTCAAGTGTTATTTGTTGTTTTTGTTCTCTTTTCATTATTGTTGTTGTTGTTGTTGATTGATTGATCTAAACTATCTAAAGTGATTATGAATTTCTTTCGCACAAAACAAAACAGTTTCAAAGATTTATTATTATTAGCATTAAGATTATCATTATCAATGTTGTTCAGTTAAATTCACATTTAACAAAAAAAAACAGCATTAAGCATCAAAAACTTTTAGGAGCTTTGAACAGAAGTGAAAAAACTTAAGGAGATCTTTGAATATATTGATTCAATGAAAAGAGAATGCAATAATTCAATTTATTATCTTCTATGAAAATCATGATGCTGATAATGATGTGGCTATCCTTCATGGTGTTGATTAGGATGATAATAATGATCATTTCCAATACCTTGATGTATATAAGTTTGAACATTCTCTTCAATAGGACCAACCTCTCTGTAAACATTACGGAAAGGTGTGATTACTTCGTTGATTTGATGTATCACCGGCTTGGTGATAGTGTGCACATGGGTATGGGCTTCTTCTAAAGAATAGCTATCCTTATGCTGTGGTACATCGTTATGATAACGATGATTAGTCAACACCGGACTTGAAAAGGAATCAAAGTTTAATATAATCGGATAGATTTTGCCTTCAAGATTAATAACCGTTGGTTCTCGATTATGATTATCCTCTATCACTTTATAAGTACCATGAGTTTGATGGCTGATCACAGCTGCTCTTATCGGCTTCTCTGAATGATAAGATTGATGTCCATTACGATCATATTCATTATCATTGTTTTCACGGTATCCATCTTCATCTTCATGATGATCATTTTGAAGATAATTGTTTCTTGCCATTGGTGGAACATTTCGAGAATGCTGAAAATATGGTGCCTGTTGTTGCTGCTGTTGATAGGGTGGAGAGGCATACATTGGTTGATTATTTTGAGGAACATTCTGCCAAGAACTTTGTTGATGGTAATGCTGATTATTATTATTATTATTATTATTGTTCATATGATTTGGTCGATAGTTGACAATTTGTTGATTATTCATTCTAAAACCATTTGAATGAGGACGTTGATTAAGAGGATGATGAGGTGGCGGTAATCGATTATATTTTGGCCGAATAGGTTTAATATTTCTTTGCCGATTATTATTATTATTACCATAGAATTCATGAAGATAATTATTACCATCATTATACATCATCGCTCGTCGATAATTCATTCGAGATTTAGCCATCATCATCATCTTAGGGTGATTATAGTGTCGACCATGAGCACGCCTATTGCCGACATTGTATGAATGTGACCTTTCATTTGATCGATACATTTGAGAATTTACAACATCGACCTGTTGAATGACTAGCGTCACTATCAGACACTGTTGATAATATTCAACAAAGAAAAAATAAATGAAAAATAAATAAAGGGATGAGAGGGGCAGGGGAAAGAGATTAATAATTTATTAAGCATTATTGAATTTAAATTTGAATTATTTAAATGAAATTATTAATTACAATTGGTATGTAGCTATGCATTTTCATAACGATAATCGTAGAAATTAACACCATTCAATAAAAAAGATGAATATATTTAATAATAATAATTCAACGAGGAATAATTAAATTGATACGAAAATAAAGGAAAAATAATGAGACGATTGAATTGCTGTTACTTTATGATTTGCATGCAAAATGTAAAACCTATGCCAAACTGTTAAAAAAGGATGTTGATGATGATTTTGTTGAAAGATTATTATAATCAGGATGTTAAACGATTGTGTTATGAATTAACACGGGTATTATTATAAGTTGGCCAAATGATAGGATGTGGTGACCAGTGCCAAGACGATGAACTTGTCATCGAACAGTACATTGTTTACGGGCACAAACACACATACACACACACACACATACACGGACACAGACACAGATAATCGAATGATGAAAGCCTCAAGAGAAGATCCTTTGTAATGTTACATTCATTCACCTTCCTCTTTTTTTATCTTTCTCTTCCCCTTTTCACTTTGTATGTATTAACTTGTTTAGAAAATTATTTAAAAAAGAAAGAAGATGAAGTTAAAAAAACAAGAAGGAATACAACATAAGATGGCAACAATTCAAACTCTGCTAGCTGATTGAATTTAATGAACAGACTTAGATATTGGGAGGACCGAACGTTAAGAGGACATTATCAAGATAGACCACCACATCCAGAAGATCATTTTATATATATATATATATCCACACATTCCACCACTAGACATTTTACATGTGGTTCGAAAGAGAAGAAATGCCAAAGAAGAAAGAGAAAGCTAAAAGATCGAAGAAAAGAACGGTGAAAGTTATGAGGAAATTACTAAGACTGCCAATTGAAGAGGAGGCGAAATGATAGGGAAATGGCAAGCAAAGGGAAGAGAGAGAGAAAGAGAGAAAGAAAAGAAGAAAAAAAGAAAAAAAGAAAAAAAAGAAAAGAGAGAGAGAGAGAGAGAGAGAGAGAGAGAGAGATGGAATGAAGCTAGAACAAAAGATATTTGCTTAAATGAGAAAGAGAATATTGAACATTAAATTGTTCAACATTTTATAAAATAAACAAAAAAAAACTTAGACACAGTGACGAAACAGCTAAAAAAGAGTAGAAGCGAAAAGAGGAGGCCATAATAAGTGAAAAGATATTGACAAGTAGGATTATTTGTTGATGAAAGATCATATGCCATCGTCTGGATGTGTCTGTCTCTGTCCGTGTGTGTGTGTGTGTGTGTGTAAATGCCATTCATTTGGATAACGTTTGTTATTACTTCTCTCCACCTGACCTGACAAGTTATTTGTAATAACATCACCTCATTGCTTCTGCTTCTTCTTCTTTTCTTACTGTTACTTTTTTTTTCTTACATCGTCAACACAATTAATTGGTCGATTTTTGTTTCTTCTTCTTCTTCTTCTTCTTTATAATTGACAGTTTAAAGAGGAAAACAAAGATAGTATGAAATCAATAGAAACATTTAAATGATTGATTTCACTTTGACTCGAATCGTTTTAAACGTTCAACTTCAAGAATTGACAAAAACGAAAAAAAAGAAAAGAAAAAAGAATGTGGCGTCCCATAGACTACCATCACTTGGCCAGATGTAATAATATTTTCATTTCCTTATGTTCTGCCCAAAAATGTCTATCAATCAAATAGAATTCCTGCCATCTGAATTGTTATGATCTATATAAATAAATCATTCCCTTTTAATGACTTTTGTTTTTATAAACTTTTAGTGATAAAAATATTTAATTAGTTCAAACATGAAGAAGTGTTTTGAAAAAAGGAAAATTATTTTCATTTCACTAAATTGTCAATGGTAATAATAATAATAATAGTGAAAATGTTTCAGTTTTTTATTAATTGATGCAGAACGTGTTTGGTGTGTGTGTGTGTGTGTAATCCAAACACACAGACAGACATGTTATCATACATTTATATATATAGAATTTATATGAAAATATATTAAGCAAGAGTTTTGATTAAATAACCAAATTAGATTGAGAACTAATTAAGAAAGTAATTCACTAGCTTAAATATATGCCAATGTCTTACAAAATAGGCTCGAGTAATTGAGATTTGTTATATTAAAACAAAACAAAACAAAAAATAAATAAAATGAAATAAAATAATAAACAAAACAAAAAAAAAACAAGGCTTGCCCTATAGAGCAAGTCTTCAAATTACAATGAAGATGATGAACAACGAAGTGACATCTTTAATGTAAAATATATTCATCTCTAACCAATCAAATTGTTTTTGTCTTGTTCTTATACATTACAAAAATGAAGTCCTTTTTGAAGGTGGAGGAGGGAGACGAAATAAGAAAAACATCGTCAATTTGAAACTATAAGTAGGCGAATGAAGATGAACTTCAACTTAATGTTATGGACACTTTTCTCTAATTACGTTGAGGCTTGTGGTGAAATGAAAGCTCTACAATGGCTAACAATGTGGAACAAACTGATGAACAAATAAAAATGAAACAAAAAAATGAATGAATGAATGGATGGAAGGAAAGAAAATAATCATATAAAATTGAAGCAAAACAGCAACACAAAAAAAAAACATTGGCTCACAATTGAATTCGTGTGAAATGATAAGTGATGCGCAATATTGTTTGATTAGAGGATGCCAATGTAACGAACCGAGGTGGGAGGGAGAGAAGAGAGAAAGTGAAGTTGAAGAGAAGAGAGTGGACAAATGCTATCGACCGATCGATCAATGACTATCGAAATTAAACACATAACTTACCACTCTGTATATCCGTGTGTGCTCTTTACCATTTTTTTCATTCAAAGATTACAAAATTTTTTTTGTTCATTATTTTCCTTTTGTTTTTAATATAAATATTTATCTTATTTAATGAAAACAAAACAACAACAACAACAAAAAAACCATTGACATGGGATGGACATTCACCATTGGATCCTTTTGATTGATTTGTTCAATTATCTCAACATTTATTATTCCTTTCGTCAAATAATCCTTTAGTATGTGATAGCAGCAACATACTATTATTTGATTAAATTTAAAAAAATAATAATTAATAATTAGATAAGAGCCATTACAATTAATATAATTAATAATTCGCTTATCGCAAACAAGAACAATAGCAGTAAGTAATAACAACAACAACAACAACAACAAAAATGGAGCCATTTTTTTATTGTTTTTGTTATCATTGAAAGGGTGCGCATGCCTATTGTTGTCTTTGATTTAGATTGATAGAGTATTCTTCAAACATAATCGAATCAATTAAATTCTCTTTCGATGTATTGAATATATTTGTATGTGGGTATGTATTCGTGTACAGACATAATCAAAAGATAGATAGATAGATTGATAGAGAAAGAGAGAGAGAGAGTGGGGGGGAGAGAGAGAGAGAAAGGGGAGAGAGAAAAGAGAGGCATCTGTTTGGAATGGACAAACAATGCGGAACATATACTATTACATTGTCATCTGCTTTTATCATTTTCTCATTCGTCTTATCTCCTGCTAACAAAAAGGATAATAATCAAAATATCGTTTATGGATTGTATTCATAACCATTGGTAATAATATATTTTTCTTCTTCTTCTTCTTCTTCTTCTTCTCTTCAATATATTATATTCAACTTGTTTCAAAAAAAAAATATAAAAAAAAGCTTGTTGCTAATCGACCACACAAACTTTAACATTGTTGTAATAACAATGTTAATGTTCTAAGCTTGTGTGTATCTTTGTTGATTGGTTTGTTGAATATCATTTTTCCAATGTTCATATCTTATCAAGATCTCAAACTTTGATTATATGTCGCATTACATTTACACTTGAACACTTAAAATGTTATTAAAACATTCGAAATAAATTTCTTTTCATCTTCAGGATCATGATCATCACCATCATTATCATCATCATCACCATCATCATCATCACCATCATCATCACCATCATCATCATCATCACCATCTTCTTCTTCATTTTTTTCTTGGCACTTTAAAAGTTAAGGATTCCCATGATCAAAGGGAATCCATTTAAGAAATTCCCAAACGATTAGTTCAATTTTAATTGAAACTTTTTATCCGTTCTAAATTTCAAAAGTATTTTTCTTTCCTCTTCGTCTCTTTTTACATTAATAACATTATTATCATTATTATTATTATTATTACTTTTTGTTCTTTTTTAATATATATATATATATATATATATTAAAAAAAATAACAAATTGAATTAACAATTGTTCAACAAATTTATCATCTAAATTAAATAGAACAAAAGATTATCCCGCTGAAGAGATAAAAATTAAAAATAATTAAGAAGTCGATTGAGACGAAAGGCATCATTTTGTTATTAATGTTGCTCTCGAAAGGCAGTAACCACAAACAGCAAACTAGTGATTGATTTTCTTTCCAACATTATCATACAAGATTGCCATCTTTTCCTCTCTCTCTCTCCCTCTGTCCCTTTTTCTTTCTTCTTCTTCTTCTTCTTCTTCTTCTTCTTCTTCTTCTTCTTCTTCTTCTTCTTCTTTCTTCTTCTTCATTAATCAGCGATTGTGGCTTTTGTCAAAGTAGAAAAGGAAAGTAGGAAACTGTCCTTTTAAGATTATTTACTACATTAATGCAATTCGAATCGATTTACCACAACGGGAGGAGAAAGTATTTCGGACAATGTTGGAATTTAATCATTCATTTACTCATTTGAGGGGAACCATCAAACATTTGCCACCAGCAATGGACAGATGAACGGTCAGGCATAGCATTGGGCAGCATATAACATTTCGCATCAAATGTTTCACATTCATTTATAATCAGTAGCAATCATCGTACACAGTATCTCATACTTATTCTAATGCTAGTAAATTATATTTTTTATTATTTTTTTATTTTTCTTCATATTTTACTTTCTTCAAAAGAAACTATCCTCTTTCTCTTTCTTTCTCTCTCTCTCTCTCCCTTTCTCTTTCACTTTCTCTCCCTCTCTTTCCCTTTCTTTAAGCATCCTTTCTTCTCCCAAGGAAGCGCCTGCCATTAATTAGATTACACAAAGGGAAAAACGGCATGGAGAACATAGCTGGGACTAATCAGCACAAGTTCAGCTACTAGGTCAGGCACCTGTTTGAAGAAGTCAATTATTATTATTATGTTTATTTATACATAAAAGAATATGCCCACTTCTATTCCATTGACATCATCATCTTCACCTCATCTTCATCTTCTTTTTATTTTTCCCATTGTATGTTTTACTATTTAATTATTGAAATGTTAAATAATGATAAAGATAATAATAATAATAATGAAAAACAACCAAGACTGATGAACAGTTGAATAATAGTTTCAATAGAATCCATTCCTTTCCATTTCACCATTTTTTTTTCTTCTTCCTTCTTTTATAACACATAAGTGCTAAAGGTGTTTGACAATAACAGCCAACAGCAATCACAACAACAAACGACAACAAAAGTCAAACGAATAGGAAACGTTCGTTTTTTTTTTACTTCTTATTCTTCTTATTCTTCTTTTTTCCTTTTTCTTTTTTTTTCTTTTTCTTTTTCTTTCTTTCTTCTTCTTCTTCTTTTGATAAGTGTAAATAAATAGTTATTTTTTGTTCTATAATTTACTGATAAGATTAGAGTTGAAGTTGAATTAGAGACAAACTCTTTGGAGGGGGAAGAAAGAAATAAGGAAAGAAAAGAAAAAGAGAAAGTAGGAAGCAATAACAATGGTGGTGGTGGCGGGAGGAAGGGTAGTATGCAATCTGAAGACTGGACATGGAATGTCTTCAACTATCACATCGACTACTCACACCCTCTACTCACAACAGCCTTCGTGTCTGTCTGTCCCTTTCTCTCTCTCTCTCTCCTATGGCTATTGTTGGCCTTTAAAGAGGAGGGTGGGGCCAGGGTGAGGTGTAAGCAAGTGGGAAGCGATGTGAAGGGGACCAATGGGAGTGCCACTTTCAACAAAATAAGACATTTTTCTTTTTTATTTTTCCTTCTGCACACACACTGAGAGAGAGAGAGAGACACAGCGTTCAGACAGCGAAAAAGGCTTTCTGATGAGTAACACTGCCATAGTGTTAACACTTACATCATCGGATGATATAAATTCTCAATGCCTACACTATTCGTTCGTCAGGTGGACGTTTCTGGACAAATCTATCACTACTTTTGTCTTGTTATCAATCTTTCCTTGGCAATCAAAATTAAGGTTGATTTCGTCATCAGTTCCCATTGGAAGTGTGGGGTCTCCCTTTGTCTTCATTTTTTTTGTCGAATTAAAAATAACCATAAAGCTTGCGTTTACTTTAAACGAATCATATAAAACTTTTAATTTATCTTCTTTTCTTATACTTGTTTGTTCTGTTTTATTTTATTTTCCTTTTTTTCTCTTGATGTAAATCGAATATACAATGTCGACAATAATGATAAATAATGTTTTGATTAATTCATGGAAGATGAATCAAAATAAGTTAATTGATAATCAATATAAAAACTTCGGCCAATGGTCGCAAAGTATTTGGTCGTTTGATGCTAATGATGATTTTAATAAT
>CAJUYD010000290.1:0-14506 GCA_910591665.1 Ectemnius continuus
CATTCACTTTGCTGTGGTTGGATTGGAGTGGAGTTAACATATCTTCTCAACTGTTTACTTATAAGTTCGGTGGACATATGCAAACATTGTACAGAGCCGGCTATATTTCACTGTGCTGCTAACATTCTATAGCTACATTAACTTAGGCCGTGCTGTGGTGGGCAGTGGGAGTAGCACTGGAAGGTGTTAGCCACTTTCACTATAGGCTGGACATACAAATACAAAAATATACAAGAGCTTAAAAGTTTTTTTTTTCAATATATAAGTGATACTTGCTATATCTTTTATTTTTGTTTCTCTCTCTCTTTCTCTCTTGCCCCCCTTTCCTCATCTTCCCCTTCGCCAATAGGTGTCTATATAGCTGATTCAAAAGGCAACCAAAAAAAAATAAATAAAAGAGGAAGGCTGCATCTACCATTTGATATCCAAAATACTACAACTTTTCTTCTTATATCTCAATAATAATATAATATAAACACACACATACATATACACACACACATACATATACACACACACACTATTTTTTTTCTTGATTTCTTCGAAAAAGAGAAAGAGGGGGGAAAAGACAGTTACAGAACCAAGGCATACATGCAAACCAACATACACACACACACACATACCATATACACAAAGCAAAATACCGAGCGCACAGGTACGGGAAGTAATGAACTTTACCTATCGCCTAATAATAACCTGACTACTCCCACCTTCCACTCCCCCCCTCGTAGTTAACGGTATATATGCACGCATATATTTATATGCCAGGAGATTGTATTCATATCGAAATCGATGAAGGAATTATTACCCTACCCTATCTATCTATCTGCTTTACTACTTTTAATGCCAGTCTTGATTTGTTTCCATTGTCAAAGTAAATGATTATTTATTTATTTGTTTATCTTCCTTTTGTATGCTCTTAATTAACATCTTATTTAACATTATCTTTTTTTTATTGATAGCTAAAACAAAAGAAGAAGAAAAAAATATATATCCAACGAATGAAGCAGTTTGTGTGAATGCCATTAAATGCCGGTTTAAATAATATTTAAGACGATGATAACATTGGACTTCTTTCGCTTTCTTCCTTCCTCTAAAATAATTCACTTATAAAGGATCTAAGTGGTTTCTTTCTCACTTGTTCTCTCTCTCTCTCTCTCTTTTTTTCTTTCACGCTCAGTGGAAACTATATCCTCACAACTATTCGGTCTGTTCACCCATCCATCAACAATACCCCAACACTATTCATTCACTCCATTTACCGTGTCATGCGAAGAAAGTAGCGGTTGAGAACTGTTTGGAGACAAATTATTTTTTTGTTGGCTTTATTTCGACTGTCTCCATCCTTAAATTACCGTGGAAATCATCATCGATTCGACTCTTCTCTCCCCCTCTCCTCCTCCTCCTCCTTCATCACTTTCTATCTTTCATTCTCCTCCTTCCCCTCCCCCCCTTTTTCATAGCAACCCCAATCAGAGAGTTGCCATCTCTAACTTGAAAACAAACAAGACCACTACCATAATTTAAGGATGGAGGCAGTCGAAATAAAGCCAACAGAAATAATTTGCCTCCAAACGAATGATTCGTTGATTGAATTGGATTTCATTCGAAAATGCCTGCAAGGCTTGTTCGAATATAAAAACTTTGCATGCAAAATATTTAACGAACTTAATCTGATAAGCGATGAAAAGCTTCGCTATGAATTTGAAAGAATTGAACAGCGTTTCGGCGAGACAGTCCGTGGAAATGAGAATGTCCTCCAACGGTTCATCAACATGCAAGAAGAATGGACCACGACAACGGACGACTTTTCGGGTATCCAAACATTTTGTGATCCGAGCATCGATGGGAACGACGTGACTCAAGCCTTTTTACAAGGTGTTGCCACCAATGCCAGCAGTCATGTTGTCGCCTCTAATCAGTCAGCCGATAGCATGAACAGTAGTTATAATAGTCTTGGTGAGAAGAAGGACGTCATGGCCATCGCCGCCGCCGAGGTAGTTATGCACTCATATCGTGATGGGCTCTACATTTGTGGGTGGCCCTCGTGCGAATATCAAACCTCTAGCCGCCGGCATATCAACAATCATAAAATCGTTCATACTGGTGATGGTGAATTCAATTGTGGTTTCCCCGAATGCGGCCGCCGATTCAAAACTCGTGAAGAGTTGAACGACCATACGGCCATCCATCAGTCGGAGAATCCGTATCCTTGCGTATGGCCTGGCTGTGACTTTAGCTCCCAGACGCCCGCCTCATTGAAAGCACACATGAGAGTTCACATGGAACGAAAGCTTAGATGTGAGGAATGCAATGAAGAATTTTCTAAGCACAGCGACTTCACCCAACATAAGAGAATGCACGAACAGAATGGACTTCAATCACAGGATCAATCCGAGGTGAATAATCAGCAGATTAATATTCAACAAACTAATCAACAGCAGCAACAATCTCAAACTCAGCAACAACAACAACAACAACAGCCAAATCACACGCCCTCGCAAATAACAGTTGTCGGGCAACCAGCTCAGCAGCAACAGCCGCAACAGTCGATCACTCAAATAATCAATCCGCAGACGGGAGCGGTACAGCAAGCTCAAATAGCAACGAATCATTTACAAACGGGTCAGCAGGTTACACTAATTCAATTGCAGCCGTCTACTGGATCGAATGTGGGAAATGCTACAATAGCTCATAAAACTATCGTCTCACAGCAGGCCCTTTCTGGGGCACCCGTCATCGCCAACAATCAAGCCTCAACGTTCACGATTCCATTAGCTGGGAATAATACGATGAGCGCCCAATTGTTCAAATGTGGCCTACAAGGGTGTAATGCTCTCTTCTCAACTGTTTATGACCAAAAGCAGCACATGTTACAACAACATTCAAAAGTGGAGAAACCATTCAAATGTGACTTTCTCGGGTGCGAGTACTCGGCCGTCACCAAAACGGCGTTAAGCGAGCACAAGATCACTCATACTAACGATCGAAACTATGTCTGCTCGGTGGAGAATTGCAATAGGCGTTATAAGACCCGTAAAGGTTTATGGGATCATTCGCACACACATCGGTCGGACAAGCCGTACCAGTGTAACTATCCAAATTGCAACTACCGTTGTGTGAGCTCCAGCTATCTTCGATCGCACATGCGAGGTCATAAAGATGTTGGTAATAACGCAAATAATGCTGGCGTAGCCAATGCCATTCCTAATCCTGCGGTGGTCGCCAATGTTGCCGCCGCTCAACAGCAGCAATTCTTTGCCCCCGGCACGATAATCCAACATCCGAATGGACATCAGGAGTTTATCTGTGGCATCATCAATTGTGGGAAATCGTACGATAGTCAGGTTGCATATCTAAATCATGTCAAAACTCATGCACCAAGTTCGCTTGTTCCCGCACCAGTGGCGGCCGGACCAGCATTGACCAGCGCAACACCTGTGGCGCCAGCCACCCAGACTGTTGCCCCAGCAGCCACTGGTGGACGACGTAATCGGAATCCAGAGACGGCTCGTTTTAAATGTGAATTTGAAGGCTGTAACGCTGCCTATAAATTGAAGCGCAACCTAAAAGATCATATGATACGCCATACGATATTGGAAAAGCCATACCGATGTGATTGGCCCGGCTGCGATTATGGTTCATATAAATCTACCAATGTGGTCAAGCACAAATCAGTTCATTCAGACGAGAGGAAATATGGCTGCGAATTATTAAATTGTGACAAAAAGTTTAAAACACGTGAAGGACTACGTAAGCATATGCTTTCTCATCACAAAGGACCCAGTAACAATAATCAAACTACCAAAATGGAAACCTCATAAAATCCTATTACATTTGTTATTGTCTTCCATAGAAAGAAATAGAGAGAAAGAAAGAAAGAAAGAAAAATGTTCACCGGTGTTTTCTTCTTCTTCCTCTTCCTATTCTTCTTCTTATTCTTCTAATTGTTGTTGTTGTCATCGTCGTCCTCATTATCATCATCATCATCATCATCATCGTCGTCATCATCATCATCATCATCATCATCCATCGTCGTCATCGTTGAGAAACTCTCCTTCCCTCATCTTCAATCTTCTCCTTGAAAGGCATTGGTGGTAGTTATATAAATATAAAGGAAGGAGATGATTGGTATACATTGTCGATTTGGATGTGCACCCATATGTTCAAATAAACAATTCATTATCTTTGCATTTCTTATCGTCTAGATCTCATATCTCATTCAAATTTTTTTTCGTTTTTTTCTTCTCCTTTTCCTACTTTTCCTTCTTCTCCCAAACACCTTCACCACCTTCCACCACCACCCTCCTCTCTTATCATATATTTCTCTACAGGCGCTATATATTATATAAATATATATAATATACACACACACACACACACATATTTATATATATATATAAATCGAATTATAAACGAGTTGTATTTTATTTTCAATAAATTATTTATATAAAGCGCAATCATCCATCACGCCCATTTTCATATATATATATATATATATATATTATATATATCTTTCATTCTGATCCAATGGGCGTGTATGTGTGTTATGCTTTGTGGATGGTCTGCAGGTGTGTATGGGTTGGTGTGCGTGTGTGTATGAATTTAAAATATCAACCAGAAATCATTTTTGTGTCATTAAAATTTTTATTTTTTTTTGTATTAAATAAATAAATATAAATAAATAAATATTTTTATTTGTTTTTATTTATATATATATATATATATATTCGGCTCTTTCATGTTATTCACAATTTTTTTTAATTAATGTTTTTTTTTTGTCAATCAATTTCGGTTTTAGTTTTGGATATATATATAATATAATATAAATAAAGTTGTAAATTATTGAAAAATGAAAAGATTTATAATGTTAGACACGGGGTCATGTTGTTGTTGTTTTAGGTTTCATTTGGATTTAACAAAAAAAATATGTCAGGTTAGTCAAATTGTTAATGTTTAATTAAATTCATTCAATTGAAAATTTGATCTCAAAATCAGCCTCAAATGAGTTGACTATTATCTTGTTTCATTCTGAAGAATGGATAATATATTTTCCAAACGTTTTCGGATCACCTTTTGATCCTCCAATGAGCAGCTAATGATCGTCCTCTGGAAGGTCTCATCAATTGGTATGTTCGTATAGCTACATTCGCTTGAATCGGTTGGAAAATCGGATAAACAGGAGCTTATGTATGAGAGGCATTTGCGCTTCGCCAACAATTTCGGTCCATTGTTGGTCAATGCACGATCTAATTCTTCAATATAATTTTTAGCCTGCTTGAGAGCTTTCTCTTGACTTGGTGAACGATTCGGTTTGATGCTTATATCGACACTTAATAGACATTGCATTAAGGCCGACTTACTGGCTTGAATATCTTGTAGATCAACTTTGAATGAAAAAGATAATTGAATGATTAGTGTTTGGGGTTATTTGTTTTGTGATGATAAAATGGAAATGATTGACGAGAATATATGAAATAAACTTACTTTCAGAAAAATACTTTGGTGTGCATGACTGGCCTATCTGCCCTAAGGCGTCTAACAATTTATTCTTCTCTTCGCAAAGCTCCAACACCACCTCCCGTAGGAAAGAGATGCGCTTATCGAGCTTATCGATTGCCTTGATCACATCCTGTTTATCATTACTATCGAATGTTTCCATTTGGTTTTTATTCGTAGGTGTTGTATTGGAACGTCGCCGAAATACGGCCGTATTCTTATCATCAGCGCCCATAAGTTTGATTCTATTCGTTTGATAATCTCTTAGAGCACTCTTGTAAGGAAACGATGCTGATGAATGTGAGGCCTGTGAGATGTTGCCATTTGATTCATAACCCGATGAGCTTCCATTATCATCAAACAAACGGCTATTTAATGAATGCCGTGAATTTGATATACGTCGATTTAATATGCTGCTATCTTTGATAATATCATTCAAATGGAGCTTCGCCAGACCATCGAGGAGGTCATCATTCGAAATTGAATCGAATCGTCCTGAAGATGATATCGATCGAAACATTGAAGAGGTGCTACCTCTTTCGATTGTTTTCGCCTCTGGAATCTTATCTCGAGATATTTGCTAAACGAGAAAATAGAATCGAATGAAGAAGTATGTTAATTTATTGATTAAATTATATAGAATACAAAAACAGCAGCAACAGTAACAACAAGTGCTAAAAACTGTAAGGCACACACCTTGACTATCGATTTTGTCTCATAGGAGGATGTTGATGAAGACGATAACGAAGGTGGTAGACGAGTCGTCCTTGAAGCCGTCTCCCTTCCCGTATAATTCATTCTTCTAACACAATTTTTCTTATATTTTTTTCTCGGTTAATTATTACTTACTTTCTTTTCTTCTTCTTCTTCGACTTTGTTTTTACAAAGAAATATGAGCAAAGTTCTCCTTCTGGCGAACGTCGATGCGTAGGTAAAATTTAAACCGAACTGAAATGACAATTTTAAAATGCAGAAGCCTCAATTATGTGTGCGTGTGTGTTCAAAATAACTCTTCTCTTTTTCTCTCTCTCTCTTTTCTTTCTTCGACAATGTTGGTGTTTCGAACAGTTACACAAACACACTTGTTTTTATCGGCTGGAGAGGTGCAACCAGTAACAACAACTATTGCTGCCACACGCAAGAATATTCGTTTGCTTCCTTACCTCATACTAGAAGTGTACACTTATAGACTATAAATAGCCACCACCAGCCAAAAGGAAAACATGTGTAAGGATAACTAGAACAGCATTCTTTTGTCATCGTCACCGAAATGTCGACAGTTAAACCATTTTTTTCGTTGCCGTAGTTGTTGTTGTATGAATGCAAAGTGCCTTGTCACAGTATTCATCTTGGGCACAACCTTGCACTTGACGATGTCTATGAAAACGACAACGACGACGGCGGCGGCGGCGACGGCAACGGCAACGATGGCGGCGGTAGTGCTGATGGTAGCGATGGTAGGAATAATGGCCACCAGTGGTACTATTTCATTTCTATTGCGTAGTTGATTCAATTGAATGAATTGAAATGCCTTCTTCAATACGCATTGGTTGCATAAACTATTGGTGCAATAAATATATATGAAAAAAATCTTTGATTAAAAAGAATCGCGACCCCCTCCTTACTTAATCCTCTTCCTTCCTCGTAAACCTAAAATCAATCTATTTGTTTACATTGCTACCATCAAGTGAATTGATTGAAAGAAGGAAGGAAGGAAGGAAAGGAAAAAAAGCCATCGCATATCATTATGAAGTCAGCTGAGAGCAAGTAGAAAGGCGATGCCACGAAGAAGAAGAAGATGGTTGCCTACCATGTTCCAATTTCGATCATTCACATGCTTGTTTTGCCTATCAACTCCCGTCTGAAGTGTATGAACATGGAATGACTGTTATGTAACTGTACTCCCATCATCGTCTTGCCAGCCACACACACACACACACACATCCGCACACTTAGTTGGCAATTATAACTTCTTTCACTACAGTCGATTATTCTCTTCTCATTAATGAATTAATTTGAAATTGTTTTGTTTTCGTTCAAGAATAAACTAAAGAATTCCTTGTGATAAACATTTAGAGCGAAATGAAATAAGGAATGAGTTTATGTTAGGAAATTCTTAAGCAATTGTAGGAGGCTCTTCAACACACACACACACACACACACATAACACATACATACATCAAAACGGGCAGCTTTTGACTTGCGCTCAAATCATTTTGCCAATTCAAACCATGAGAAGATGTGAGAAGACTTATAAATGATCACAACCCAATGGCAATCTTTCATTAAGTGCCGAAGTATCAGTCGGCTGAGTTGTGAATAGATTAGGCAACAAAAGACATATACACAAAACACACACACACACACTTACTCATTTTCATTTCCGTCATTTAAGGCTCCGGGCGATTTAAATGGGCCATGTCGGTAAATAATAAAAATAGCTTGGACAATGGAAGCCTTTGTACTACTAACATTAACACCTCATTTTTAACGGGTGAACCGAGAACGAGCACCAGCCGAGTAATGATGAATTATCGTCTCGATCATCATTATGGTAATTTTCAGTATCCACCAACACTCTATGAACATCAAACGACCAATTCAAAGATATTTCGAATCTTTACAGTACTACTCTATATGGTAGCTGTAAGTATGGCTGCCATACTATTATCAATCTATTACTCTTATCTGTGGGATCCATTTGCCAATCAACAAGAAAACGATCTTATCCATAACATTCCACAATCGAAAGAACCAGCTAGCTCTCTATCCATAATAGTATTTGAAGATGGACGCAAAACCAATGTACCCATTCAGATGATTCCTCTTCATTATTGGAGCAATACGAATACTACCTTATCGGCCACTGGAGCATCGCCGACATTGGAGAATAATTTATCATCCACCCTTCAGATGCCACTTTTCGATTTTGCCCATCAAACAATTGAAGAGAATTCAACCGAGACAACAATTCATTCGACCAATCCATTGCTGAATGAAACATCCAAAACCAATGGTCAATGGACAGCCAAAGCTAAGCCGATCGCCTTACTCCTACTATCGAATATCGATCCAAAACAATCCGTTGCTTATCCGAAATGGGATGATAAGATGGATAAAGATTATCATCTTAAAAAAAAAGATTTAAATTGAACTATTCCGATGAGAAACGATTATCAATCTATTATTGTCGTCCAGAATCGGAATTGGCATATCGAACCTACCATGAAATCACAACAAAAAAAACAAAACTTCCAATCGAATGTTAAATGTTATTATTATTTTGTTTTAAATGAAAAAAAAAATAATGATTTTATTATTTTAAAAAATTATAAACAAATTAATGAAGATAAATATTAGCTTAATACATTTTCATGTCACTGTTGGATGCAAAAGAAGTTCATAAGCAGCTCTTAGGAAAAAATTAATTTTCTCATTATTGGCACTCTCTTCGAATGACTCAATCAAGGAATTCAACGGTGGAATCAGTCTACCACTTTGCGAATCAAAGTTTCCTATTGGTATTGTTGTTTAAATATACAACATACAACGATAAAGAAGGCAAAATTTTATAAATAAAAAATTTACAAATAAACATAGCAAAAAAAAATAATACAAACCTAAGTATTGACTGGCCAAACGATAAAAGAACGACTTTCGGATATCATTCTCGGGATTATCGACACTAAGACGCGACCAGCTTTTTGAAAAAAAAGAGAAAGCAAAAGAGAGAAAGAAAGAGAGAGAGAGAGAGAGAGAAAAGATAATCATTAGAATTGCATATGAGAACAAAGTACATCCACACATACTCATCCTTAAGGAAGGCCTTCCGCCAAACGTGTAATTGTGCTTTATTGTGCATTTGTGGTGTGTAATGTTTTCCAATGATCTCACAGATTTCGAGACATTTTTGAAAATTGGCAAAACATTCCTCGATGTCATCCACATCGGTGAGCAGTATAGTAATCAATTGTTCAGGTGATAGAACTTTAAGCGATCCTTTCTCAAGATTCGATGCCTCCAATAAATTCATTGATAAACCATTTTGATATTTTAATAATTTAATATTATCATCAAAATCGGCATTATCATTTAATCCGGAAGCAATCGATGATAATTTTCCAATGGAAAGAAGTGTTTTCTTTCGTTCTGGGTAGAGACATTCCAAGGCTGCCAAATGTTTAAGCGTTTGGCCAGTTTCCTTAAAATTGCCTAAATGTATTAAATGCAACCAATTGAGCGTTTGGTGATTGATAAGGAAATCGGTTAATTTTTGATTATTTGGCACAGTGGCCAATAGTTTTCCTTGCTTTCCTTCCTTAAGATACCATTCAAATAGATACTCAGAGAATCCTTTGTTGGCATATTGTTGTATGTAAGTGTGTAATTTTTCTAAATCATTTAACTCTTCACATATTTTGATGAGAATATCGAAATCTTCATACTTCTCTGCCAAGGAGGCTGCCTTATCATACTGTTCAAGCTTAAGCAATGGTAGAAGACATTTGTAACGAATCGATTGAAAGTCACTTTTAAGTATATTATACTTTTGATTGGCTTGATTGAGGTGTTTAAATTGTGAAACATAATTATCGAGTAATATATCAACAAGATCACCAATCTTTTGTCCAAGTGTAATTTTCATTCGTTCATCGGCAAGGCATTTAAAATTTTCATCCAATTTGGTGATCTTCACTAGAAGATCAAAATGTTTAAGTATTGGTTCACGAATACCATGAACATGTTTGGTTGATGACCATGGAACATAATCACAATCGAGCACAACCTCCGATTGATAGATTAAACCGACTGAACGACGATAAGAGCACACCTCGGAGAAGACGGCCGTAATAATATCATTGATTGATAGAGCCAAATTTAAATTCTCTTCAAGATCGGCATTCTCGACATTCAATGCCTCCTCCAATATATTCGCAAATGTCCAAAAGATATCATCAATTTTGGTCACCTCCCGAAAGAATAGATCTTGATTGGTCAAATGTGATTGTCGATTCTCCAACTGTTTTCCATCACGTTTATCCATTACTTTTTTAACGGCTAAATCCAAAAGTGGCTGATGTTTAGAATATAATTTACGCAATTGAAGGGCAGCCAATAATTTTTCTTCATGTTCACAAAGAATCAATTTAGTTGGTAATATTGAAATCGATGAACTCAGCGCTGCCAATGAATCGAATACTGTGCTCGATTGAAGCAATTCAATGAAATTACAATGTGTTGAATATTTCTCCTGTATCTGATTGTTAATTATAACACTGTTCACATTATCCGATGAATTTTCATTCGATTGATTATCATTGAAAATAGCATTCGTTATATGAGCCCAGCGAGGATCAGAGCTAGGTATTTGATCTAATATTTCCTTACTTAAAGCTAGAACAATATCGTCTAATTCAAATCTATTCTTTTGCTCCTGTTCGGCTGAATCCAAACTGAATAGTTTCTGTACTAACAGTTCGGCTCGATTCTAATTTTTAATTAATTAAAAATATAAATAAAATAATTAATGAAACAAAATTGTTTTGATTAAAGAAAACAAAAAGAGAGACTTACTTTTTGATCTTTAGAATATAAATGCAATGCTCTCTTCATCACCGACATTTTATCATTATTACTGAATAAAAATTCCCGATCATCGTCCGATAGTTGCTTCTTTGTTCTATTAAACACAAACAATTTATAAGATAATACAAACAATGCCAATAAATGAATAATAATAATCTTTAATAACTCACGTTGAATCCATCTGATTCGAACGAATCAAAAGGAAGTCATTTTTAAATGTAAGAAGCAATGGTCCTTGCTCCAATGGTACAATCGATAGTAGATAATCCCCAACTGAATCAAAATCAACTTGCTCAATCTTAATTGAATCTTTTGTTTCTATTTTCACTGTTATAAACAAATTTAAAAAGAAAAACAATTTTAGAATTCAATTATACTTCGTAAAAGGAAGAATAATAATAATAATAATAGCAATAAAAGATGCACAACTAATAAAATATATTTAGCTTCAATAAAAAATAATATAAATATAAACGAACTGAAAGAATGTAACATTGCCCCAGCTTTTCAGGCAAAACAAAATTTATAAAGTCAATAAAGCAATAAAAAAAAGAAAGAACAAAAATATATATAAAAATATAAATAAATAAAAAACTTACTATTAACCCGAAAGAGCGTAAATGAATTGTAGATATAACAAACGGATGAATCTTCATCCAAAGGACATAGCAAGTTGAATGAACGCCGAAGTACGGAGAATAATATTTCACTATCCGTCTCCGTTTTTATTAAATCTTTAATGCCTGTTGGTAATGGAATGTTTCGTAATATATGAAACGAGGCGAACATATCGCTTGTTATTGTCGATGTTGTTAAGGATGTAAAGGAGGAGGGATCATTTGGATCAAGCCTATCAGCGGACAATGTAAACAATCCTAAAGCATGACCATTAGGTACCTCGGAGTTGATGCATAGAAATAATAGTAATATATCATTCGATTGTTTCAATGCCAGATCAATGGGGAAAACTGTCAATTGATTATGATGGGTTGTGGATGGATTCTGTAATTTACAAAATTAATTTTAAAATATTAGAATTAAAAAAAAAGATTATTATAAAAATACATTTACCCAAAGTTCAGAAATGAACGCCTTCTTTATATATCGTTCAAGATCGATTTCACTAGTAAGCTAATAGAAAAAACAATAGAAATGAAATAAATAAATTTAAAAATAACACAAAATCAATGAAATGGATCAACCTACATTTTCAATATTATAATCACTAATCGACCATTTTTGAATGAGACAATTACTCAATGTAATGATAGAGATGGGAAACAATAGATCATTCTCGCCTTTCACAACGTTTCGAACGATTCGAATCAATTGTTTGGATTCATTCGATTGGGTACTAGGTGATGGTCCAAACAATAATGAACTAAAACGTCGGCCAATACCGGTGATAAGACTTTGTGGTGATTTTAAAACACGACATGATAATGATGCTTGCCCAGTATTAGAACGAACATTTTCAAATGTAATATGCACTAATGAATTGGTGGTAGTGCCTAGGATACAGCCAAGTGGTTGAATATCGATCAATGAAAAACATTCTTGTCCTTGTAATTCCGATGGAACAGCCGAATCGATACTGGCCTCTTGGGATATATTGGGCCAATATCTTAATGAGCCTTCAGGTGAGACAGCCAAAGCTGATGGGAATTTAGATTTATGCTCAATCGATGATATCACATGGACCAAATCGGCTTTATGTGATATATCACTTGTTGGCAGTATCAATTCGTAACATTTCGGTGCCTTCGGTCCCCCAGTGCTAGCCCCTTCCTCAACATAACGCCATATATAACACTTTCGACCGCTAACAATCCAGGCCCAATGGCTTTCGGATACTCGCGCCGTAATGTTCTTAAGATCTAATTAAAACAGAAAAAAAACAATCAACAAACAGCTGATAGAAAAAAAGAAATAAAAAAATCCTACTGGTGGTTGATAATGTTTCCATAACTCGATAAGGTAGCATAAATTGATACTTTTTAAATGAAAAAAGTGATGAATGAATATTACTGTAAATGTTTAAAAGAAACAAAACAAACAAAAACCAATTAAAACAAAAAAATATAATAAATTAATTTATCTTACTAATAATTATTGAAAGTAGTATTCGATTTGTTAGCCATAATCGATGAAATTGAACTCTCCAACAAATTCGATGAGCCAAAATTTCGTTCAGCCAAACTCATTCGGCTATTGTTTGCCATGGTAGATGCTGAACGAAATGATCTCTCCTCGTTCATGATGAAATTGAAATTTTCAAAAGTTGACGATAATGATAGGAAGAAGAAGAAGAAGAAGAATAATAACAACAACAATAATAATATCAAAGTGTGGGAGAGTTTGTTCGGCTTTCGTCTTCAGATAAAAGACAATATAAACATGCCTTGCTATAAATTTAACGGGCAAAGTTAAGATATACTACCTTCTATGAATGGCCCACAAAATATAACAATTTCTTTTTATTAGCAGTGTTTCATGCCTCAATCTTTCGCCTTACACCCCTTCTCTTGTCTTTCACTTGTTATCATTTAATTCTACTTTCTTTAAATTTTAATTATGATTCAATTAAATCGTGAACAACGAGATAATATCTCTAAAAAGATTGGTGATAATCTTTTGAAAGGTTATCGCTTACTGGAGGAGGTGTGCGATGAATGTGTTGTAAGTTGGATTTAGAATCATTTGAAAAATGTCTCTTCTTAATTTGTCATCTTTTTCTTTTCTCTTTGGCTTGTTGTTGCTGGTTGAATCGTTTTTAGACGCCTATGATGAACTTTCAAGATGGATCACCTTTTTGTGTTTTTTGTAGTAAGTTTAATTTTGTTTTAAATTTAATTAGATAATCTACATATATTTGAATATATATATATATATATATATATATATATATAGAAGAGAACAAAAAAATGAAATTGGAACATTATTCGAATGAATCGATTCCAATGCAATCCTCCTCTGACTCAGCCGATAACGTTTCGAATATAGAGAATCCTTTTCAAACATTACTCAATTTAACCAACAATAAACTCATCTGGGCTGGTCAACAAATGAACACTACCACCGATGTTGATGAATCATTAAAGTATGCAAATCTTATCAAGATTCTTATGGATTCCCTAAGCACAATGGCTGCACTCTCAGCAAAGCCGAAATAAATATTTAAAAAAAAACAAATCGTTTTGTTTTACAAATGATTGATCGAAATATTTTAATCATGTAAATATAATAGCGAAATAAAAGTTTCAAGTTAATTTCAAATTTTGTTGTTGATTAAATTATATAAATTAAGAAAGGTAATTAAGATTAATGCTGAATGTTTTTTCAATGAGAGATATTCGAAAAGAATTTGTACTAAATCTTAAAAACGTGAAACAGCCAATGAGAAGCATAGCTTGAAAACAAC
>CAJUYD010000291.1:0-14493 GCA_910591665.1 Ectemnius continuus
TTTTTCTTAGAATACAGCTTCTTCCCTATTTGTCACGCAAAGACTTGATGCTATGATATCGGTCAGGCTTCGAAAAATATAGTTACAAGAGATGAAACAAGAAGACATTCGAAAAGTACCCTTGCATGTGTACTATATTTTACTAAATGATAAGAATCAGGTAAATATTTAAAAAAGAAGAAGAAGTAGTAGTAGTAGTAGTAGTAGTAGTAGTAGAAGAAGACATAAGGTGATGATGAACATGAACAAGAGGTCGCCATCGAATTCAAGTCGAATACCATAACATCGACTACTTACCCAGTTTTGCAGGTGGTAATAGTATAAAACGGTTATCGAGCACCAAAATGTAATATAAAAAAAAAGAAAGAAAGAAGAAGAAAAAGATGATGATGATGATGATGATGAAGAAGAAGAAACATTTGACGGCCGTACAAATCTCATCGTTCACTGAAAATGATAAGCTCGCTTTTTTTTCATTTCATTCTATTTAGCCTTTAATTTTTTTTAATAGATTTTTAACCTCATATAAAATATCACCTTGATTAATGGAATATAAATCAGACATTATAATTAGCCATTTGATTTATCAACTGTCTCTAAGATGTACTACCTTCTCTAATAGATCACCTCTGATCGATGTTCCAGTCCGTTTGTCTGTCCATCCGTCCATCTGTCGGTTTTTTTTCGCTCGTCTGAAAACATTGGTTTGTCAGCCATTAGAAGGAAATCGATTGTTGTTCAATTCCAAAAATCCATTCAATATCTTCCTCATCATCATCATCATCTTCTTCTTATTCAAACATAATCATTGTTGGCCCGATGGTGATTGAGAATTGAACAAAAGGATAATTTATCTTTAGGTTTTAGAATAAATAGAAAGCAACATTGAGAGAGAGAGAGAGAGAGAGAAAGAGAGAGGGAGAATGGATTGAAATCCAACAGGCGATAAACACCAGAGTTTAATCATTATTTCCTTTAAATGTTCTCTTTATTATGAAACAAATTATATTGATACATTAGCAATTCACCATAAAACATCATAAACTGTAATCGAAACAACAAAAGAAAAAGAAATAAAAATTAAACATTTTAAAAATAAAAGAAATAAGAAATAAATAAATTTGAGAAAATAAAAATATTGACAATAAAAATATAAAAAAAGGTAAACAAAGCGAACCTTGGTGAATGTCCAAAGTGAAACGAGCCCAAATGAAGCATAGTGAATACCATAACGTTTTTTAACATGGAAGGCAAAGATAAACTGTGCCATCTTCAAACGATTGATCAATGAACATGAACGAATATTAATATAGATTGTGATGAAACATTTCAATTTGGCATGAACCATTTTAATATATTTGGTTGCCATTAGGTGGATGATAACCAAAGCAAATAATTGCCCAAAAACAAGGCCTTGATAAAAGATGGACTGCGAGGGAGTCATTTTACCTAAGATAATGGTAATAACAATTGTTGTATTCACTGGGCTATTAGTTAAGATGAAGATGAACAGAATACGTCCAAATATTCTATCGATCGAGAATAGATATTTGATTGATTGATTATGGAGATAGCAATAGCGATTCAAACGTAATAAGCTATATTTATTCGTCTTTACATCCAATAGATTATTGATTATCTCCATACGTACGAAAAAGACCTGGCTCCCATAGAGGGCCAAAATGGCGCACAACAATGAGGTAGAGACGAAATTGAGAAAAAAGCCCAACCCTATAAAGGCGCAGATGTGCATCTGCAATAGGCCGAGGATAATGTTCAACGATAATGGATATTTAAGGAATTCATTGATGAAACATAAATAAGTATAAACACACCAAGAAACTATGATGATAATATATTGATGACATATTTGGATTAAAATTAGCATCGATTATAAATGAAATAAATATTGAAAGGATGAAGGGAGGTGGGTGAAAATGGAGATAAGGTAAGGGGGTGTGACCATAATTAACTTACTTGCATAAGCATGCAACATCTGAAGGAAAATATAATGCTTATCGGCAATGCCAGTGAAATTCTTTCTTTGATTCAATAAGAAGGTATTCTTACCATTCCAAATTTGTCTACTAACTTGTACACAATAATAATGATAGCAACGATAATAAAGTACATAATTATTATAGATTGTTAACAATATAAGATTTAGAAATTGTGATTGTATTATATTCGGTAAATGTAATATTTTAAAATAATTAAAATAACATAATTGTTTGAAAGCATCATCGGATGGGAATAGTAATAATGCTACAAAATAGATTAAACATATTGTATAATAAGCGAACAAGGTATTCAGCTCATTGATCATACGCTCATTTCTATTAGCCCCAATCTCATACATTGTTTGAAAGAAATCACCAAGATTTTGTTTCAATTTAAATGGTTTTAATGAATTGAATATCTTATTACGATCTAGACCAAATTTGATATTAGTCAACAGCATGTTTCGATTGGTATATAACATTGGAGCTGATCATATAACAATTAATGTTTATCAAATATTGGTGTTTGATATTTATATTTATATTATTTTATATATATCGATATCTATATATATCGATATAAATATATAACTATATATATAATTCAAGTACAAATTTATTACAATAATAGGAAGTAATTTAAAGACTTAATAAATCATTTTGTCATCTTTTTGATTATTATTGTTGTTATTATCATTTTTTTTTAGCTTAGATAAAAAAAATAAAAAATAGTTAACTTTTGTCTTCATAGGAATAAAATTCTGTTTTACTATTCTTTATTCGTCAATACATTTTAGTATATTCTTGTGTGTGTGTGTGTGTGCATACGTATGCCTTCATTAAGTATCGATTATTGGGAAAAGAAAATTACTTTCTTGTTTAATATATTCTCAACGATCGAAAAGCTTCAAGGTAAGAAAGATTATGTCTTTTTTTTTTGTTAGTTTGTACTTTAAACTTTTTTTTTCTAAAAAAAATTATCGTTAAGGGAAAAATAGAATGATAACACTGTATTCCTTTATGCTACAAATAGAAGGGTGATTTGTGAAAGAAAAAAAAACGGTCTACCTACCATTATCATACAGAAGCCCGAATAGTAGACAGGGCAGACACATGAACAAATGAATAATATTCATTAAAGAATATTGCTTAACTATCATCAAAAACAAATATCAATAAATATTTAAAATAAAAAATTGGCATTTACTGAATCGAGAATAGTTTTTCATTTCTAACGATAAGGGTACTTTTTTATGATTAAAATATTACCCCTTTGCTTGCTGTTGTCTCAAAGGAACATTCGCCTTTGACGGAGAAAGAGAGAGAGAGAGAGAGAGAGAAACATTAAGAAATTGTCTAAGAGAAGACACGCACACATAAATTACTGTTGACAATAAGTCCAATTGTAAAATGATCATCAAGGTTACATGAATCCATCACTATTCTAAACCTTTTTTTCAAAAAAAAAGAGAAAAAAATTGAAAAAAAAAACCTACTAAAACCTCTGTACTGCTATGAATTCTTCATTAACTTTTGTAAAACTTTAAATACACTTTATGGATTTGTAGATTTTGGAATTTTTGTAGAGATAATTTAATTGGATAAGTTCATATATTTTTAACTTTACAGTCTAATCTATTATTAATAGGGAAAAGTTTATGATTTCTGGGAAAGTTCTCCAAATTTTCGAACGAAAAAATTCTCAAAAATCAGACACTTTATATTATTGATAATAAGATGAGGGTATTGATCTAAACTATTTTAAACTTTAAAATTACTACTCCTGTTTCAATTTATTTATAATATTATTGAATTTTAAAATTAAAATCTACAACATCTTTTCTTATGTACTTTTATCCATTTATAAAAATTTTAAATTTTAAAATTGTGCACATACAATTGAAATTTTCCGAATTTAATGAACACGTGTTGTTGTTTCCTATGTATTACTAGTGATTGCCATCTAGTGATCAATTTAAAATCAGAAACACTTCAATATAAACAATAAGTTTTCTTTTTATTTAGATTATTATTATTATTATTATTATTTTTATATAAATTTAGATTTCTTTTTTTTTCTCAAGTTTATGGTTCCGCTCTAGTTAGAAAAAACAAACTTTCTATCTTTTTTTATTCGATAAGTAAAACTTAAACAAACAAAAAAAATGAGAATAAGAATGAGAATGAAAGTAGAGCAGTTCGAAATGCCTGAAAAATTGTTGTCATATTGGGAACAAAAGAATAATAATCATAATCATAATAATCATTTGAGAACTTAAAATAGAAGTACAATGTTGAAAAGATGGAAGGATGAACATTTGAACAGTTGTCAATGTAAACAATATGATTCGTCATCGATGTCACCTTTCCTTGGTTAATCATGTTCAGAATGAAGGAAACAAGTTTATTTGAATGTTTTATCGGGTTTTGTAATCATTAAAACTTTTTATTCACTCACTCTCTTTTTTTTCTCTTTGCTTTCACCTCCTTTTTGTTTTCTTACTAACCATTTCTGTTCTTCAAGCAGTGTAATTAATTTGTTATGAATAGTTCGAATGATAATCGATTGTCTATAAATTGTAATCGATTGATTCATTTCCAATGTAAATTCAACTCCTCTTTGTTTCCTCATTGGGACTTCTTTTATTCATATAATATCCAATGTTCTAAGTCATTTATAAACTTCGCCTTAGCTTATGTAATCGAAATGTAGCTGATATTATATGCTCTTCTAGATTTATATTAACAATTAACAATCACTAATTAAAACAGCTAATTAATACCACTTATATATATATATTATATTATATTATATTTTCTTCTTAATTAGACAGCACAAATAAAATTGATTTACATCTTGATCGAGCCATTGGTGCATTCATTTCTTTGCTTCAATACTTGTTCAGCACAATGCTTGACCACATCCCATGAATATTCTACATCCTTCTTTTCGGTAAGACGTGAACAGATGGCAAAGCGAAGGAAGAAAATATTGTTCACTTTGGCTGGTACTAGAAAGATTAATCGACTCTTGTTGATTGATTCATGTAATATTTCATTCAATTCATTTGATCCTTTCAGTCGAAAGCAAACTAAACCAAGCTTGATTGAATCAAATAGTTCAAATCTTGAATCATTGGCTAAAAGTTCACCAAAATATTTGGCCAACATAATCTGTTTTCGAATGTGCTCTTGTAGGCCATGTAGGCCATAGCTTCGTAAGACGAACCATACTTTAAGTGAACGAAAACGTCGGCCGAGCGGTATCTGCCAATGCTAATTTAAATCAAATCACAATTTTTAATTATAATTAATTAAACCAATTAGAATTTAATTTAAAGTTAATTTAAAACTTACTCGATAATCAAGTATCTTTCCTTCGTTCTCATGTTTCAAATAGAGTGGACTTACTTGGAAAGCATTCTCAATGAATCGTCTCTTTTTCACCCTTTAAGTTAATTAGGGAAAAGGAAAATGAAAGAGAAAGAATTAGTTGTCAAAAACATTCAGCCCATCAATCTAATTGGATCAGTAAGTGTCATTAAATTACCATAAAACATTACAATCAAAATTAACCAGCAACCATTTGTGTGGGTTCATCGTGAATGATGTAACATACTGAAGAATAGAAACAATAATAATAATAGTCATAGTTATTTTTATTTACTATCAGGCAATTACCTCGATTCCTTTCATAAAATGCCGATATTCGGGACAAACAAAAGCAGCACCAGCGTAGGCAGAATCTACATGTAGCCAAATATTTTCACTTTCGCATATTTTTCCAATCGTCTCAAGATCATCAAATGCACAAGTGTTGGTTGTTCCAGTGGTGGCAATCACCAGAAATGGTATTAAATCATTTTTTCTATCCTTTTCGATCCGTTCTTTAAGTGCTATTGGATCCAGTTCATAATTATCAAGAACGGGCAACAAACGAAGACGTGTGGCGCTTAACATGGCCGCCTTCTCAACGCTCGAATGCGCCTGAGAGCTGGTGTAAGCTACCAGACGGCTCATTAAACGATATTTGGCATCGTTCATTTTTTCATCCTCCGAGACTCGATTATCAAAACCGAATTTAGCCAATATTTTGAAACGAGCACCAAGCAAGGCGATCAATGTGGATTCACTGGCCGTACTTTGTATAATACCACCACCGCCGCCATTACCGCTGAAGCAAAAATGATCGGGAAGTCCCAACATCTTCGCCAACCAGTCCATCATCTTCATCTCAAGCTCTGTACAGGAGGGCGCCGAATTCCATGTGAAGCCGATACAGGCCAATGAAGTTGATAGCATATCACCACAGATGGCCGGAAATGAATTCGCTGTTGGGAAATAGGCATGGAATCGAGGAGAATGCCAATGTGTCATCTAAGCGAGCATATTGAAGGACAAGAATTGATTCACAAGTTGTTTTTTTTAAATAAAATTTAATAAGTTGATTTAGATTGCTAAATAGAATTACTATTTTCCTCTCCCCACTCCCCCCCCCCCCTCCACAAAAAACCTTTGATACCTTGACAACATGAAGAAATAGCGAAAAGAATGCACATTCCATTCTTATATTTTTTCATTGCTGTCTAATCACAAATTGTAACTCTTATCGTCTCTTAGAAAAAAAAAAATATATATATATATATATATATATATATATATATGAAAAAAAATATATATAAAAAAATAATCGCTTGACATTTTATTTTGACAATGAAAAAGAAAAAAAAAACTAGATCGAATCAATTAAAGAGGGAGAAAAAGGAAAGGAATAAAAGAAAAGAATAGAATAGAATAAAAAAAGAATAGAAAAAGAAGAAAGAAAGAAAGAAAGAAAGAAACTGTGTGTGCACTGACTTTGGAAGTAGATCGAACCTAGGAGGAAAAATTGTTTCGAACAATAGAACCAATTATTTGGCTCGACTATATTACACACACTTGATTCAATCTCAATTTATAATGAAATGCCACTTCATTATTGTTGAAGACACAATCACGAGGAAGGAGAGCGAAGTGAAAAAGAAGAAGAAGAAGGGCAACAGAGGAAAGGACAGTAGTGGAGAGTAATTTTGATAACAAAAAAAAGGGAGAATATTTCAACGGTTAACACTCTTCAAGTGTTCTTGTTCATTAAAAAAAAAGAACACAGTAAGTGTTAAAGAATGTAATGAATAGAAAAAGGAATACAATAAAAAGGAAAGGGATCCTTTCCCTCATTTACTCACTTACTCACTCACTCTCTCTCTCTCTCTCTCTCTCTTTCATTTATAAATCGATAATGACCTCATACTAGTAAAAGTAGAGAATAATAGCAAGATTATTCTTTCTTTTTCTCCCCCCTCTTTCACTCTTTTGAATCTATTATAAAAAAGTATGATAATTCTGTGGGCATAAATTAGCATCATTCTATTCACAGAAAAGAGAGAGAGAGAGAGAGAGAAAGAATAGATATATAAATATCAAAAATAAACACTACAAAGTTATCTTATTTAAAATTTTTTTTTATGAAGAAAAAAAAGAAGAAAGAATTGATAAAGAATAAATAAATAGATAAATAGAATTATGAAGAAAAATGAAAGAATATCTAAGTGAACCCAAAAAGTGAATGCTACCTACCCCTTTCATAATGATGGGCTCAATGTCGTTGAAGATCTGTTGCCAGTGTTCACCTTCCTCCGGCGCCTCTTCGGGAATCAATTGATTAATGAAGCCAGGCTCAACATCGGGCAGAACTGGACGATCACGTATCTCATCAATATAGAGGGCAATGTAGTCGATCAATTGCTTCCCAGCGATGCGAAATTCATCTGAATTCATCTTGATTTTTTATTATTATTGTTGTTGCTGCTGTTGCTTTGTGAAATAATGATGATGATGCTGATGAAGATGATGATGCTAATGAAGTAAGAATACAATGAAGATGTATGATGTGAACACTTTAAACTGTTGAAATAACTGACTCATTGGAAGGATGGGATGGTTCACTTTTATATGGTTCACTTTCATATGGTTCCATCCTAAATGCATCGACTCTCTTCCAAAACGTTGGCCATGGAATAGTTAGTGTTGGAAAGGAGAAGATGGTGATGATGATGCCGATGCCGATGATGAGGATGATATATATCTATCTATATATATAGTCACTTCCAATAGTTTGTCCAATAGTGATTGGTTAAGGCCAAACGAATCACATCAACACAGGAATACTTTTGAGGAGATGAACATATGAGCAAAGAGGTACAATGTCGGCTGTGTATCCACCAGCCAATTTATAACATCTTTCTCTTTTTCTCTTTTTTTTTCTCTCTCTCTCTCTTCCTCTCTCTTTCTCTTATCATCGGTATGACTTACAGTTCAAACTATTGATTTATCTTATTTTCTTTCTGCTTGCAAATAAATGCCTTCAAATTTAATATTGCTAAAAGATGAAGTTAGAAGATGTGTGTTTAAATAATAGTATCGATGTTAAAGTAGTATTGAAAGTAAGGAGAAGAAAGTCCATCTAAAAATGACAAGAGAAGAAGTTAGAAGATGGGCCTTGCTGGGCTGATTAGAGAGACCAATAAACATTTACTTTTGGCTAGGGAAAATGTAAACAAACAAACAAAAAATTTCATTTTATTATGCTATATATTTACAGACAACAACAACAAAAATTTTTTTTCCTTATCACTTCTTCATGGTAATCGATGGATGTGGTGTGTGAAATATTCATTCGACCACAATTCAGATTGATCTTTGAATTGAATCCAAATTCTTAGCTAATAATAACGTTATAGAATCAAGAATTTTGTTTAAGATATTAATTTAAGAATAGATAGATATATATCCTTTGAATGTATGAATGATAGTTAACATTATTGAAACTTTCCAATGATTGAAGCAAAACAAAAATGAAACAATAGAAAATGTAAGATGAAATGTTCACCAAAATGAAGATGATAACTTTTTACATATTAAAGTATTTAATTATCAATTTATAATGAAATTGAATCATATTGTTGAATACATTTTGGAAGAGGAAAAGAAGAAGAAGATGAAGATGATGAAAGAAGAAAGATTATTGAGAAGAATTATCTTAAAAGTACATTTTGCTTCAAGTTTAATGTTTGTTTTAAAACCGAAGAGAGCGATATCTGTCGGTGTCGTCGGCTAGTCTCAATCATCGAAAAAAGAAAAGAAAAAGATCTGCACATGTCAGTGTCGGTGCCTCTGTCTGTCCCACTACCTTTCTCTCTCTCTCTCTCTCTCTCTCACTCACACACTCATACAGTTTGTCTGTCTGTCTGTCTGTCCGTCTGAGAGTGCTTTCTTTTTTCTTTACAATTGAACGCGCGCCTTTTATTTACCGCCGCGCTCTAATGTTCAATCTTCTTTTTTTTTTGTCGCCACACATTAAATATCGGTAAATTCATCCTTCACCATTTTCTTTACTTTTTTTTATCGTTTTTATTATAACATTTAAAAAAACGTCTTGATTGATGATATATTCAATTGAATGATTGACAATGAAGAAATCACCAGCTTCAGCAAGTAAGCCGAATACTTTGTTCAATTACTTCCAGCGGACACCTAAACAGTCCCAATCGGAAGATGGTAATTCGAACAATGTTGACAATCAATCAACACCTTTTTTGAATGATAAAGAGAATAATTCAACACCGATTAGTGCTAATAATAAACGATCCAATGATAGTGTCTTTAAGACGCCTCAGTCGATTAATAGCAAATCGGCTGGTTTAGAACTTTATGATCTTGTTTGGGCCAAGCTTGATGGGTAGGGGTCTTGTTTGAGACATTTATTTTAGATTATTAATCATTTTTAATTCCTTGATATAGTTTCCCTTGGTGGCCATCGATTGTTTGTAATGACCCGGTAAAGAAGCAATATAAAAATGCTGGACAAGTACATGTTCAATTTTTTGATGAACAAACTTCACACGCTTGGGTGAAAAGGCGGGATGTTAAGCCCTACACAGGCTCTGTACAGCCGGGTATTGCTGTGTCGATTCGAGATAAAGCCATCAAGGTGGCTATCGAACAGGCAGAGGAAGCATTGAATCAGAATCGTTCTGATCGTTATCGCTTAATTGGTGATCTGCACAATGGTGAGAATTTCAAGGATTCGAGTATGGAGCTGGATGATAATGACTCGGATGATCGAGTCACACCGGCTAAACGAAAAATAGTTACTTTAAGTAGCGATGAGGAGGAGGAAGAAACACCCAGTCGTAAGGGTATCGCTTCGGCTCGTAAACGGTTCAGACGCATTCTATTGGATTCTGATGACGACGATTACATTCCTGCTCAAAAGGAGGAATCAGAGGAAGAAGATGCTTCCTCAGGAGATGAATCAGAAAAAATCGACACTCCATCAGAAGAGGACGATGATGATGATGAGGAAGTGGTCGAGTTGGTTAAAAAGAAAACAAAAAGTCTAACCACTCCAAGATCAAGATCAAAAACATCGAAGGTGGCGACTCCATCAACCAAATGTGGTGATTCGAACACAACTCAAACAGCAATCGAAGCTAAAGATCGTGAATGGCCACATCTCAAGCTTTCCTTCTTGCAGCCGGAGAACATTCAAGATCGGGCCGGCAACAAGATGTTGCTACCTGATGGAGAGCTAAATCCCGATTACGACTTTACAACACTTTATGTTCCAAACTCATTCCTTGATAGTCTTACGCCAGCCATGCGACAATGGTGGGAGTTCAAAAGTCAATTCTTCGACACCATCCTCTTTTTTAAGATGGGTAAATTCTATGAATTGTTTCAAATGGACGCCGTTATTGCTACCCGTGAGTTACAGATACTCTTCATGAAAGGTGAATATGCTCATGCTGGCTTCCCCGAGAAGAGCTACAAGCGCTATGCGGATGTTCTCATCCAAAAAGGCTACAAGGTAGCTCGTATCGAACAAACGGAGACACCCGACATGATGAACGAACGTGTTAAGAAGACATTCAAACCGACCAAATTCGACAAGGTAGTACGTCGTGAGATATGTCGAATCTCCTCTTCGGGAACTCGTTACATCTCCGATATCGATTCGGATGCCATTCCAGACAGTAACGCCTACCTCTATTCGATTTATTACCAGGTATGAATTTTATTTGTTTAGTTCTCTTAAAAAAATATTTTTAACTTTTCTCCAACAGCCTTTGAACAATCTCAATGAGCTCAGCTTTGGCCTTTGCTTTGTTGATATTTCAATTGGAAAGTTTCATTTAGTTCAATTCACCGATGATCGTTACTTTTCTAAATTGCGTACATTGATCTCACACTATGGCCCGGTAGAAGTGATATTTGAACAACAGGGTCGTTCATTGTTAGGCTCCTTCTTTGAATCGGTCTACGATTCTGCCCGAAGGCAGATTGTTAAAAAGATGTGGACGGCTGATAAAACCTTGAAATATATCCATGAACGCGAATTGTTCAAAGATTATCCTAAAGAATTTAAAGAAATTCTTCTCGACATTGATGATTCTATGGAGTGCACACCTAAACCTGAGATGGAATTGGCGCTATCCGCTTTAGGTGGTCTTATCGAGTACCTGGAGAAGGCGCTCATTGCCGATGATATTCTTACTTTAAAAAAGTTTGAATTATACAAACATCCAGAGGATGCTACAACAGACAAACTTCCTGATCATATGATTCTTGATTCGTTAACTTGTAAAAATTTGGATGTTTTCAGCCAGGAAAAGAGTTCATTGTTTAATCTAATTAACAGCACAGCTACTGCTTTTGGAAAGCGCCTTCTTCGCCATTGGATGTGCCTGCCTTTGTGTAATCAACAAAAAAAATTGGAACAAAGGCAGGAAGCTGTCCGTGATCTGGCTGAATGTGCTGAGATTAGAAATGATCTAAAGAAATGGCGAACTGAATTACGAAAGCTGCCTGACTTACAACGCCTTCTGACTCAGATCCATTCGCAGAGTTCATTGAAGCGATCAAAGGATCATCCTGATTCTCGTGCCATTCTTTTCGAAGGGCACATCTATCGAAGTAGAAAGATGAACAATTTTCTAAACACCTTGAATGGCTTTGAATTGGCGATCAGTATTATCGATAATATCTCTACTTGTGCCAAATTCTTTAAATCAAAGTTACTTCAACAAATCACAACCTTTGTCAATGATGGTGGTTCCTTTCCGAACATTCGTGAAAAGATTGAATTCTTTCGTAATTCATTCGATGCCCAAAAGGCCAAGGAGGCGGCCAATATCATTCCAAACAAAGGTGTGGACGAAGAGTACGATCAGGCTGTTGAGGAGATTGAGGAAGCGAAACGGCAACTCGATGATTACCTTCGAAAGCAGTCGAAGTTTTTTGGCTGTCGAGTTAGCTACTTTCATTCTGGAAAGACACGCTATCAATTAGAGATACCTAATGATTCAGTGTCTCGATTCAAAGATAGCAAAGAGAAATATGAATTGAAGGGCAGCAAGAAAGGATACAAACGATACTACACCCCCAAATTGATCGATTTGATCGCTCACCTAGAAAAAGGTGAGAATGATCAAGCTCAAATCCTTACCGATATTTTTCGTCGCTTTTTGGAACGTTTCGGCAAGGACTACGATGACTGGAATGCTGCTATTGAATGCTTGGCGCATATTGATGCTCTCCTTTCGTTGGCTCGCACTAAGCAATTGTTTGAAATGAACAGTAGTCAGTCGTGCCTACCCGAATTCCTTTGGCCGGGCACTGATCAAGGATCATCCACACCTTTCTATCATGCCAAAGATCTTCGTAATGCTACGTTGTTTAGTGTTCGTGAACTCATTGCCAATGACGTTGAATTGCGTAATCAAACTTTGGTATTGACTGGTCCTAACATGGCTGGCAAGACGACACTTATGCGATCGATTGGTTTGTCGGTTTTATTGGCTCAGATTGGTGCCTACGTTCCAGCTAGTGAGCTTCGTTTGACACCTGTCGATCGAATCTTCACCCGTATTGGCGCCTACGATAATGTCATTGAAAGTCAATCAACGTTCATGGTGGAGATGAATGAGGCGGCCGTCATGGTTCGCCATGCTACCATTAACTCTTTCATTTTAGTCGATGAACTAGGCCGCGGTACTTCAGCGGCTGATAGCAATGCCATTGCTCATTCTTTCTTAAAGTATATTAGCGAGGAGATTGAATGTCGTGCCATCTTCTCTACTCATTTTCATACCATTCTCGAAGATTTGGATGAAAACAGAATTAAACGCGGCTACATGGTAAGTCAACAATGACATCTCATTGATATTTTCTAATCAAAATGTTACCACTATTTTTCCCAACCAGTCATACATGATCGAGAATGAGGAATCAAATGACATCACCCAGGAGAACATTGTCTTTCTTTATAAACTTATGGAAGGTGTTTGCACCAAGAGTTATGGCTACAATGTTGCCCGATTGGCCGACTTTCCTTCCGAAATGATTCGTGAGGCACATCAAGTGGGCCATGCCTATACGCTACAATGGGAAGCGGAACGATTGCTCACCCAATTTATCGATCATCGCCGTCAAGGCGACAATGTATGCAAATCATTCGGTTCAGACAAGATGGATCAGCTAGCCAACTACCTCCTCGAAATTGTTCTCATTTCCTAATTATTACTAATATTACGATATTGTTAATATATCCAAAATTGCACTCTTAACTGTTTAATTGTTGAATACTCTTTTTGAATAATTATTTTCAATTATAAATTTGTAAATTAAGTGACGAACAAAACAAATATAAAATAATTATCTTTTATGTTTTTACGGTCGTCTTCTTTTTCTGCGATTTAGCCTTTTCATAGGCTTTGTTGTAGAGCTCCATAAGTTGCCCCTTTTTGCCCAACGCTTTCAATGTTTCAATGATAAGCGGAAGATAATTGTGCTTTCGACGAATATTTTCTACCTTGTGCCGTTGGGTCTTTGCTTCCTCCTCAGCTATTAATTCCTTGTAGTGTTCAATTTCAATTTTAGCCTCTGGGGTATTCTTAACACTCAGTTCTTGAATTTTTCTGTTGTAGATCATCTTCAGATCGCTAATAAGCGCCATTAGATTGAAATGAATCTCACCTTCAGAATACTTTTGCATTCGCTTTTCAATGTGTGGCCTGGCAATCTCAACCCAATCTTTACCTTCGGGGATGGGTCCCAAATCGTAAGGACCCTCTTTGAGGCCGTCCAACTCAATAAGTCTTCCATTGAATGGGATATAGCTGATGAAATGGAAAACATCATCTTTGTCCTTCTTAGCTGGTGCAAGATCAAATTCAAACATTTGCTGACGTGAAAAAGAGTTATGAACGCTTCGAATCTGTTCGGCATTACTCAAGGAGAGACCTTTCATTGAGGCATCGAAATGTGAGGTAAACTCTTTGAAATCGGCCAACGTTTGGCCAAGCTTGAGATCGAGATGTTTACAATTAAGAAGAATGCTGATCAATGCTTGCGTGGCACAGGCATTATTGATCACTTGTTTAGCAAAGAATAG
>CAJUYD010000292.1:0-14463 GCA_910591665.1 Ectemnius continuus
AATTTTTTGTTGCTTTTTCTCTCTCTTTCTCTTTCTCTTTCTCTCTCTCTCTCTCTCTATATATAAGTTTTACACTATAGTTTAAATATATTTAAGACACGACCCAGAAGAAATGTAATGAAAACAATGAAGAAAAAAAAAGATTAATTGTACAAATAAATATTTTCATTTTTTGCTTTTGTTGTTTCTCTTTTATTGTTGCTGTTGTTGTTGTTTTTTTTTTCGTCTCTCCTTTCATTATCAACAAAAAAACTTGTGTTAGGGTTAATAAATGTAAATATAGCAAATAATATCAAACAATAAAAATGTATTTTTAAAGTATGCAGAATATTCTAAATATATAAATGCTAATTGAAAATGAAGCTAGTTTAAATAAATATATTTAATACAAAATGTATATTTATATTTATTTTATTTATATAAGATAAATAAAATAAATATAAACTTCTTAAACAAACTTAATATGTGCTTTTTGGAATATAGAAAACAAAACATGAAAAAAAAAGAGAAAAAAAAAGAAGTTTGCTATTTTAATCTAAGAAGTCGTAAGATGTTTCACTTATGAATCGTCAAAATTGTAAGATTCATCATATTTTATTTTCTCATTCTTTGTTTTTTTTGCAACACTTTGAATACTACGTTTGTTTGTTTCATTCCTTTTTGTTGTTGTTTTTTTTGTTGTTATTTTTTTGTTGTTGTCTTTTTTTGTTGTTGTTTTTATTGTTTTTATTATTATTATTATTGAGTAAGTATCCACATTTGTCCAAGGTTGGTATCATTCAAGAATGAGTCTTAAAAAAAGACTATTTGTTTTAAAAGATAATATTTATTTTAATGATAGACTGCAACTACTATTCTTTCTCATTCTCTTTCCTTTTCTTCTTTCTTGCTTTCTTTCTTTCTCTCTCTCTCTCTCTCTTTATTTTTGTTTGTTTGTTTCAATTCTATAAAAACATTCGCTATATCTATCTGCCTATATACATTTATGTATAGTTGTATATAACTCATCCTTTTCATCTATGTATTCTCTTTCTCCCTTTCTTTTTCTCCCTTTCTCTCTCTCTCTCTTTCCTAAACTCTACAAACTGTTTTTTATATTCAAAAAAATTTATAGATTTCTTTCTACTTTTATCATTTTGTTTAATGTTTGGTTTATTTACTTTACATTTTTTAAATTTAATTTTTTTTTTGCTATATATATTTATATAAATAAATATATATAGCTTACATTCAATAGCAACATAAAGAGTGAGTGAGTAAGTAAGTGAAATTGAGAGAGTTAGAAAAAGAAGTAAAAAAAAAGAGAAAAATTATTGATTTTATATTTCCTAAATACAATCTTTGAAATTCTATTTAAGTTTACTTTAAAAAAAAACTTAATTTTGAATTTGGAAATAGTTTTTGTATGTTTCAATTTTAGTTGAGTAAACAATTTAACAGTTTTAGTTTTAACAATTGCAAATTTCTCAATTTATATTAATGTTTATATACAAATATAAAGATATATATTGGAATATATATATATAAATATATATATTATAAGTTTTATTTGATGATTGTATTCTATTTTTTGTTTTGTTTTTGTTTTTATCTTTCCTGTTGTTGTTGGATGGTTTAGCATCCAAAGTTTACCATTGAATGAAAAGAAGAAGAACTTGAATCAAAACTTTTAACTTTTTTTTTATTAATTAAAACTATCTAAATAGTCAAATATAGATTTAATGAAATTATGAATTTTATAATGATAACAAAGGCTTTGCTAATTCTACACTTTCACTGATTTTAGTTTTTGAAATTAAGTTTGTTGTCGATGTTGTTGTTGTTGTTGGTGATGATGATGATGATGATGGTGGTGGTGGTGATGGTAATGGTGTATTTATATAAAAAAAAACTTTTTTTTATTTTCATAAGTTTATCTAATTTTTTTTGTTTGTTTGTTTATTCTAATTAAACTTTTTCATTGGCTGTTGTTGTTGTTGCTGTTACCTGATAGAAAAGTTTACTATATTAAACATTTTGTTAGCTTGTTTTGAATTTCCACCTTACTCCTTACTCTCTCTCTCTCTCTCTCTTTTTAAACTCATTCTCTTTCACCCTCTCTTCCCCGGCTAGAAGTTAATTACTCATTTAGGAATTATGTGCATGAAAAAAAAGAAGTATTTTATTAAAAACATTTGCAATTTAAACATTATCATTTTCAACCTATTGTTCGTTTTTTTTTATAAATAAAATGTCTTGTTTTTCTTGATTTTTTGTTTTCTCTCACTCTCTCTCCCCCTTGCTCTCCCTCTCTCTCTCACTCTCTCTCCCCCTTGCTCTTTCTTTCTCTCTCTCTCTCTCTCTCTCTTGATTATTGTTGAAAAAAAAACTAACCAAAATCGAAAGCAAAAACAATAAGTATATATTAAAGCTAAACAAAAAATAAATCTTAAACTAAAATGCATAACAATAAAGCTCAGCCACAAGAAGGGTAGAAATATATATATAAAGTAATCAAAAATTCAATTGTGCAAGTGAGATGGCTTGATAGAAAATCGTTTCGCCCTTTTTTTTTTACAAACTTTGGATCACATTTGACAAAATGTTTGATTTAATATTTAGATTCTATCTTATTAGATTGTGTTGAATTGAATTTGTATTTTTATGTTGTTCTTCGTTGGCGGAGTTGACATTTATTATTTTGTCAAATGTTTAAAATTGAATTAAATTCATTGTACCTGTTGGTTTATCTTTTTGATTTTATTTTCTATATATTTATATATATTTGTGGGTTAAAGATATTTTATAAATTTATTTCAACGTTTTAGTAAAGGTGTAAAGCTTAAACAAAGAAAAATTTAAAATAAAAATTAAATTAAATTACACAAAAAAAAATTTGTTTTATTGTTTTTTTTTCAAACATTTAAAAAAAAGTAATTTTCTTTCTATAACAACGACCGTACGACACACGAACACACACATATGCAATTCTGTGAGCAGTTAAAATTTAAAGAGCGTTAAGAATAAATTAATATAAGCACAGTTATAGATATATTTAAATTTTAGAATTTTTTTTTCTATAGTAAAAATATAAATATATATTTTGATCAAAGAAGAAAAAAAAAGTAAACACATTTCAACCTATTTATCAAAAATTTAATTGAGCTTTAAAGAAAATCTTTTTATATATTTAAATATAAATAAATATATCTATATATATTTAACTTTAAATATCTTTTTTTTAGAAAAAAAAAATTGCTATATATATTTGCACTAAACCAATAAGATTAAAAATTCATACCCTTAAAATTAGTTATTTTCACTCTTTCATTTTCTTTTTCATTCTTTCATTTATTTATTAATATTCATATAAGAAAAGCTTTCTACATTCGCTATTTAAAGATATATAAAGATAACCTTATAACCTCATAAAGTAAACATTATTTAATTTATTAAAAGTGATAAATGTTTGAGAAATTTTTTTTCTTATCACTTTAGGCTTAGTAAATGTTAAAGCTATTAAAAAAAATTTTTTTTGTTTGTTCTTCCTTTCTTTTCTCTTTTTTTCACTTGGTTTTTTTGCTCTCTCTCTCTCTCTCTCTCCTAACCTTACACACTATGTCTTATGAAAAACTTTTAATTGTTTTATGGGAAAAAAAAGAAGAAAACACGCACATACAAACATACACATTTAAAAATTTAAAGCAAATTAAATTTTTTCTAAACTTTTTTTTTGTTTTAATTTTTAAATTTTTTTTATTATATTAATTAACGTTAGATTTAATGTAAATTAATAACATTTAGAATTGCCTTGAGGAGTTTTGAAAATGAATGAATTATGTAAAACACAAATACACATATATATTTTTTTTTGTTTTCTATTGATTTCGTGGCATTTGTTTTCGAAAGATTTATTATTATTATTATTATTTTTTAAACTTCTTCTTTATGTTTTTAAAAAAAAAGTTCTTTTTTTGTGGTTGTGATTAAAATAATAATATAAATGCTTATCAATCGAAACATATCTTCGCTGCTCAATTAAACTTAACAAAATTTTTTTGTTTAGATTTTTAAATTTTGTTTATTTCAACTCGTTATAAAAATAATTTTATATTTTTAAAAAGTAATAAGCAAGCATTTTATTTTATTTATTTTTTGAATAGATAAATAAAATATATATATATATATAATTAAAAAAATTAAATAAAGAAAAAAGAATAAACTCTAGAGAGACATTTAGAAATTCCATCTGAAGCAATACTATCTTTTGCGAATGTAATACTGCTTGATTTAAGGTATTCTATTTACTTTAGATGAAAATAATAATTAGAAAAGACAAATCGTACAACTTACAAGTGTGGTATTGTGCAAACGAATAACAATAAAAAGAAGAAAAAGAACAAACATATAAAGATAATCTGAAGCAATACCAATGGTTAGATCGATATTACTTATGGGAAAGATAGATTTATTAGAATTGGATGTTCACTACCTTAAATAACAAAACAATTATGAAAACAAACAAAATATACCAAAGACTATGAACAACCAAAATCTAGTGGTGCTTTATATAACAGATTCACATGTTAAATTCAGGTGTAATTTGTATCTACAATTAACAAAAAAAAATAATTATAAAATCAAACTAATTCTAACCCAACGTATTATAGAACTAAGTTAAACTATGCTCAATGTTCTCATTTAAATCTAATTCTACCTTAACGTATGCTGAAATATGCTTAACTTAAGTTAGAAGTTTTAAACTAAATTTACGTATGTTTTAAACAAGATTAAACTAATTCTAATTCGATTTATGCTATAATCTAAGCTAAATTCAATGCAAGAGTATCTTATTGAACAAATTAACGTGATGTTTTTTTATATAACAAAATAAAGATAATTGGGAATATGTTAAATTTAAGAATTCTGTACCGTACCAATAATTAATAGCAATAACTGTAACAGAATAATATCATAGGTAAAGTAAGAAAGTAAGTAAAAGAAAGAGTTTATTGCTTATAAGATTAATAAAGATTAAAAATGTAGAGATATTAGTTTAATAATAAAGACTTACAATTCTTGGTAATCTGATAATAACTTGTGTACAAATTAAAAGATTCAAATATCAAAATAAACAATTTAAACAATCAAAATAAACAATGTAAACAATCGAAACAAATAAAATATGTAATTCAGCTGAACACAATTAAAATTAGACACGTTGTTAAACTGGAAAATAATTTACTTATTTAAAAGTGATGAAAGTAAAGAAATAACTACGCAGTAGAGATTTGATGAGATAAGACAGAATATAATCGACCAGATCTTCATAAGATAAGCTAGAGATGTACAATCAGATATAATAGATTGTGATAAGGAGATAATAGTGTGTGTGAGTAACACCAGGGAGTTCATCCTGTGATTAATGTTCATCCTCATCACTGTTCATCAGATATTTTTTTGTTTAACTACAAATAACAAAAAATTATATGAACAATTGTGACGACACAAATTAGAGACAGATAATTACGATTGAAATATTTATTAACTATATAAAAATTAATTAGAAAAATATAAAGTAAAAAAAAAAGAGAAAATTAAACTTACATTATTTGTTTCTATCATAACAAATACAATTTAAAAAAAAAACATTTAAACAAATATAATTTCTCAACACAAAAAAACTCTAAGTTTATTAAGCCTAATCTTTTATATTGATCCCGATAGAACAGTATTTTTTCTAGAACTCCTTGTAAGCATACAATTTTCAATTCTAAAACTTCTAGAAAAAACTATTCTATCGTGAATCAGTAATTAAACTGATGAATCATTTCTAAAAGATGTTTATGATGAATAATCATCACAAACAATCAAAACTGTTTAATCGTTCGTATAGTTTTTTGTGTTAATACCAAATTTTGTATCAATTCGGACGTTATATATATTCATTCATTTATTTTTTGGTAAGTGTAAACTAATATTCTAAGTTAAAGTTTAAATTAGCTTTTAGTTCTGAACTAACATAGAAGTTCAAATTCAAATTAGCTTCTAAATGTTTTTAACTAAAATTTATATTTAATTTTAAAAATTAAAGAATAAATTTCCAGTTTACTAAGTTAGTGAATGTTCGATGCAGTAACAGCCATCTTATAAAAATGTGCTTTTATTTAATGAAATTTTTTAAATAATTAAATAACAAAAATTTTTTTAAAAATTAGTTTATGACTGTAAATGTTTAAAAAGAAATCTTTATTTATATATGTAAGTTGTTAAGAGAGAGATCTACGTTTTGTTAGTGATCTCTTCATCTAAATTGAGTCACTTAGATCTTTGTTTGTCGATAAAACGGCAGCAAGATCGTATCGAACTCTTTACTGTAGTGTTTGGGGTGCAGTCAATGTCAAGATGAATGTCTGACTGAATGCTAATCGTTTGTTAAGATTAAGATTTACCACTAAAATCAAGATCGTAGAAGAGTTAATGAATACAAAATTACATTTATTAAGTACATAATGTAATATGTTGTCAAATTGTTAATGTTAGCCCGTCAAAATTCAACATAATCATCAAAAGAACTGTGAATAACGATAACTTTTTGGCTATGATTCAAGGTGATCTTCTGTTGAGTTTTTTTGTTCTCTTTTATATATCAGCTCTAGCTTAGTCATTAGGACCTTCCTTGTCATATTCTGCTTATTTGTATAACGTTTGTCTTCTTCGTTCTTTGTGGTGACTTACCAGTTCACACCACTTTCTTCTTCTTCTAGCACATACTGGTCTCCAACACAATTTTACTTGACCTTGTGTACCGTAAACTGTTCCTTGTCTTCTCTTTGTTAGGACTAATCAATTCTACTAATTGTTTCAGGGTCATTTAATTATTTGGTCAAGTAAGTTGTAAAGTCTCGCAAATCTTCTCTAACCAGTTTGCTTTAAATTCAGTAACTCACTGATTGTCACCAGTGTTTACTTACATATCTATGCTATTGTTGTTGAATTTAGTTTTCCAATCAACGTACTATTTCTTTCCTATTTTTATTTTCTTATTTTTTTTTCATAAAATATGAAAATATTTTAATGTTTACCATTATGATAGTATTTCATATATATATATATATATATTAACACCCACACACCCACATATATATATATATATATATAATTTATGTATTCTCTTGTTGATTCAATCAAAGATTGTCTGTTATCATAAACATTGATTCATGCTCATGAAGATAATAGAATTGACCAAGATAACAGAACAAACAAAATATCTATAACAAAATGAAATGTAAAATGCAATTTATATATTTATATAAATATACATTAGAGGTCTACCGGAAAATTCTGTCTGTTAAAATAGAAACAGACATTGTGATAGAAATAGACAGAACTTTTCTTTTCTTTTTTGGGTAAGACATAATATATATATTTTAAATAAATTTATCAAACTTTTTGTGTGTGTGTGTGTGCATGGAAAAAAAGTAAAATATCAAATAAAAAAATAAATTTTGTTTTTTAACAAAGAAAGTTTTAGGTAATTTTTTTTCCTTCTTACCACAAATAAAATTAATTTATAGTTTTATTAATATTTTATATATATAAATATTTTTTGAAAGGCAATTTTACTAAGCATCAAGTAATGAACATCTAAAGACCGATAGATTTAGAAAGAAGCCAAAATTTTTACATAAAATAAATATGTTTGTTTTTTGTTGTTGTTGTTGTTGTTGTTGTTGTTTATTTGTTTGTTTGTTTGTTTTGGTCGTCATCGACGGTATGAAATAAGATTTAAACGAAGAAGAAGAAAAAAAATTGTAACTTTTAGCACAAATCTTGAAGGTCTTAAAATATAGTTTATCAAAGCTGTTAACACTTTATCACCACCTCTGGCATTGCATATGATTTATATCCTTAAACGAATGTCGTAAAAATTATTTTTATTTCTTCATTTTTCTTTTTTTCCCCTTTTTGTCTTCTTTTTTTTCTTCTTCTTCTTCTTCAGCTGGTCTTAATAAACGTTTCTGAATTTTGAACATTTACAAATTCTTGTCAAGTTTAGATTACTCTGGGAATTAGTTTATTTAGTGATTGTAAAGAAAAACGTTAAGATGAGAAATGTTATGTCATTTGTTATGTATGCAGCAGTAGTGTTTATTTATTTATTTTTCTTTATTTTTCTTTTTCTTTTCCTTCTCCTGGATGCTTAGTCAATTTGTTAATCTTTATGTTTTTAAGATTTTCTTTTTTTTTCTTTTTCTCTTTCTTTTTTTCTCCATCTCTATCTCTATCTTTCTCTCTCTTACTCTCTCTCTCTCTCTCTCTCACTTCTCATTTGAAGACATTAAATTAAGATTTTAAAGCTGCATTTCTTTTGACTTTATAAATCTTCATATCTTTAATGTAAGTTTTATTCTTTGAAAATATGTCCTCGATGAGTGAAGAATATATAAAGTAATCGTCAACAATTTTTATTCTATGTCCTTTTCTTTTGTTATTGTCAGATTTCATTCTTTATTCCCATTGATCACTTTTGGATCACTTAGATATATTTATATTATATTTATATATATTTCCTTTTTTTTTCTTAAAATTTATTTGATGACCATCAATGAACTGGTTGGTTTTAGCTTAGTGTTTTTAAAGATAAAGGCGTACATTGAGAGTAATTTACCTTTGGAGTTTTCAAAATGAATGGAAAGACAATGAAATTGAGTGAAAGGAGAAGAAGAAGAAGAAGAAAGAAGCAAAAGAATAAAAGGAAACAATAGATAAAAAATTTTCAAAGAATATATGCTGGTTTCGGATGAACTGATACTTCCACTTCTCTTGGGAGCCAAACAGCATGTCGCTCTTCTTCTTCATTGGTAGTTGTTATAGTAGAGAGAGAGAGAGAGAGAGAGAGAGAGAGAGAGAGAGAGAGAGAAAGAAAGAGAAAAAGAGTAACCAACTTTTGTCTCCGGTGACCAGGATCATCGAGAAACAATATGAAATGGGAGTAAAATAGAAGCGATTGACAGATGGATACTAACTACCATTAAAAGTTTTCCTGTTCTGTCAGTTAACTGATGAGTTATCCATTGAGTAGAACAAAACAAAAAAAAGAAACTTTCTTACATTATAAAGCGGTGAAAATGTCTCTAAAAAATAATATGCATTGAAAACAATTACGTCGTACATTATAATTCGATGGCTCAAAATTTACTGCTTTAACATACTCTTCTTGATCACCTTTTTTGATAGGATGCAAGGAAAGAATCCATCAATTGCATTCTTGAGGTGATTGAGATGGTTGGAAGTGAATGAACAAATAAGCCGCTAAGATTAAAGCTGGGCAAACCTTTTTTATTTTGTTTTTGTTGTTGTTGGTTGGTTCAACCAACAACAACAACAAAAACAGCCGCACAATATAAACTTTTATTTTTATATTTTTTTTTCATGCTAAAACTTTGTTGAATTAAATTAAAATTTAATTTATCATTTGTGAGAGAGAACAATATTTTGTTAAACACTTTTTTGTTTTTTTTTTGGTCTTTTACTTCATCATCATCATCATCATTGTTTAAGCTTAAAATGCAGATTTTATTTAACTTAGTAGTACAAAATAAAAAGACATTGCATTAATACAAAAGATATTCTATAATAATTCTTTCTTTCTTTTTATTTTGTTTGTTTTAATTTTGTTCTTTAAAACACGAACATTAAAAATTATATTTTTATTTGTACGCATATACAAATTAAAAAAAATAAAGCAATATTTATGCGTCTTTGCTGACAAATTTAATGTAACACGCCAAATTGAAATATATAAAAATAGAAAATAATAATAATAATATTATTATTATTATTTCTTAGCTACATATAAATAAAAATGTAATAATATGCTCACAATGATTGCTCACAAACCGATTAATTCAACACTAAGCTAAAATGTAAAAAATAATAAATTTTATCAAAAAAAATTTTTTTTACTATTATTTGCTATGTTGAATGTTGTTCAATATTTTTTCTTCTTTTTAAAGTACACACACACATTGAATTGTTTAATTAATTGTAAAAAATAATTAAATTTTGTTATTATTATTATTTTTTGACATTTGATTATGAAAATAAATTTTTTTAAAAATTAAATTTAAAATTTTAGGTAATACTGAAAGAATAACAACAATAATAATAATAATATTATTATTATTATTATTATAATCTTAGTCAACAGGCAATGTGAACAAGGAATGATTGCACAAATTTTTGGTTTCTAAAATATTTATTAATTTCGCAATATTATTCGAAATAAAAAGAAAGAAAAAGATTCAGCTCATTTGCTTTTATTTTTTGTGCGTATGTGTAATTTATTGATTTAATTTAATAACAATATTTAAAAGCAAAATAACATTGTAAAAGGGAAGAAGTATGAAAAATATAATGATAATAATAGTCTGGAAATTAGCTTTAATTGATCACTGCTTTGTTTAAAGGAATAAAAATCAGTCATCTTCATTCATATTTATTGAAACACTAATTATTTTCAACAAAAAATAAAATAAAATAATATTATTGCACGACCATACATAGAAGGACGTACAAGGACAAACAAATTCGATGTAACACGTCGTATTAATAGAATAGAAAGTAATACGTAATTTAGAAAATTAGATTCACTATCATTAGTCAAAATGACTGGTTTACAATGTTATTTAATAGACATATTTCAATGTCCGTGTGGAGTAACCCCACGTCTAACTTGACACGTCGTATGTGACGGGTCCACTCTAAACGTCGTTGGCTAAGTCTTCGCTCCCTATGTGTAAGACGATTTAATCTTAGATGCTTTACTATTTAAAGCATCTCTCTGTCCCCTTTGACAGACAAGGGAAAGTTGTCATTTGATTGGTTTACTGCCTCCCATTTAGTTACTTGTAAGAAAAGTAGAAGTTTCCTATTTGAATTGGTTATTTGATTATCGCTTTGTCACTCTATTATTCTTGATTTTCTTCGCTATTGTTTCCGTTTCCCCTTTGTCCATATTTGGTCGTTTCGTCCCCAATTTTCTCTCTCTCTCTCTTGTTTTGTTCGTATTCATCTTTATCATTTCTTGGTTATTCGTAGTTTTTTTCTCTTTTCGTCTTTATCTGGTTTATTCTTTCGTATTTATATCTCCTGTGTTTCTTCGTTCAATTTTACTCTTTGGTTTCTTCGCTCCCTTATTTTCTCTGGTTCTTTCGTTTCTTTTCCCTTTGCATTCTCTGGTTCATTTTCAATTTTCTTATCTTCTCTTAGTTCTTCGTTTTCTTCATTTATCCTTTTGGTTTATTCGGTTTAATTTCATTCTCATTTCTCTTCATTCCTCTCTTTTCTACCCTCTTGTTTCTTCGTTTTCTCTCTTCGTTCACTCTTTGTAATTTCTCTATTATCATCTTTGGCATTTGTCCTTTTCTCTCTCTTAGCGATATTCTTCGCTCTTGCTCTCTTCACGAGAAGGTGAAATTTTCTAAAATAAAGATTATTCCACAGTCTGTATATCTAGTGTTAAGAGAAATTGTCTATTTTCGTAAGTAAAAACTTTATTTGCAGTTGTTTCTTGGAATTCTAAGTACCTCATAGGAGGATGTGATGTGTAAGAATCGGTATGATCATGTGAGATCAAAGTGTGTGTAACATCTGATGATCCTTGTGTGTTGAGACTAGGGCCTTATATATTAGCCAGCTCAGTGTGTAAGATAATGGAATATGTACAGTATAGAATGAGATTTACAAAGGACTTGGGCCCTTAGATAAATATGGTTTTAACAAATATTATTCCAGAATTCTCAAAAAAAACTACTAGTCGGTCTCTAGGAAAAAGAATCCTAACTGTGTGAAGAGATAATGCATTCCTGGGTATAATTCTATGTTATATCTCATGTTATTGGCTTTCGGAAAAGATTGACCGGTTATGTGTGTAGAAATATATTGCTTATTTATCTACAAAAACTTTTCAAGAAAGATCTTCCAAGAAAGGTTCAACCACAATAAGTAATGTATCATTTTAGGGATACATTACAATCTCGATAACATGTAAGCTTAGATATTTACTTTAGATTTAGAATAACACGTAAATTTGAAATAACTTCTTAGCGTTTAGAACAATCAGCTAGAATAACACGTGGAATAATCAATCTAAATACGACCAAAGAATCTTTTTCTTGGCACTTAATCTTTAAAGTTACCTTTGTTGACCTTGTTTAAAATAATAAAAACTTATTCATTGTTTAACAATGGTTGAATTGTAAATTTAACCAATCTCATCATACTTTAACCCTCTCCCCTCTAATCCAAAAATATTGACAAATAATACAATTATAATAAGTTTTGTTTGTTTTGTTTGATTCTTCAACAATTGTTTATATATATAATTATATATATTTGTATATAATATATTTATATATATATATATGTTTAATTAAATTCTATTAAACAAAACTTAAACTACTTTCTCTTTTGTTATTTCACAATATTGTTTTCAAATTTTCAAAAAAAGGGCGAAAAAATATGTTGACGCTTGAATAGAATAGATCTCAATAAATTCTAAACGAGCACACACACACACACACACACACAAAGAATAAAAGATATTAGAATGCAAATAATTTTAGACGTTTGAGCTTTATTGTTTGGGATGTCAGTTGTATTTTCTTCTTCTTCCTTCTTCTGTAACAATTGTTAAAAGAATAAAATTGAAAAAAGAAGAAGAAGAAGAAGAGAAAAAAATAAAAAGTTATTTAAATTTTAAATGTTTTGAATTGATTTATAACAATAGACATTAATCTTGACCCGTTAACAAGAGTTCAACGACAACAACAACAACAGAAGCAATAACAACATAAAGTGTTCATTGCAAGAATATTTTTTTTTAATTTTGTTAAAAAAATTATTTATCAATATAAAAATGATAAAAAAAATAAATTTATATTCAATTCTATTCAATTTTATTAAATTAAGATTTGTTTAAATATAAAAGAAAAATATTAAAGTTAATCGAAATAGATATTTTAATTTGATTTTAACTGTGGCTGGAGCTGCTGTTTGTTCACCATCCACAAAGAATGAGACACGCTCTAATGATCGCGATGTTGGCTGTTTTTTTTTTCTTTGTTTATTTTGATAAAATAAAAAAATTAAGAATATTTATATTTTTTTAAAAATATTTTACAATTATGAACAAGTCTTCTTTTTCTTTTCTTTTCTTCCTTGACATATTGAGACATATCAATTTAGCTTGGCAGGAGTTTAGACTTTGGGAAAGAAAAAGGAAGAAAGAACAACACCTCACAAGCAGACCGATCATAGCTCAATTTGATTAGCTGTTCCTTTGGATTTTACCTTTATCCTAGTTTAAGATGTCATCGATATTTTAAATGTTATTAATTTAATATTGTTATTTGTCTTTGGGACCAGATAAGTGAAATTAGATAGAGAAAGAGGGAAAACAGTGAGTATTGCACGAACGTACCTTAAAAGAACGCGCAAGGACAATCAATTTCGATGTAATGAATTGAAACACGTCGAATTACAGAATAGAAAGTAATACAAAGTTTAGAAAATTTAAATTAATAAAAAATATAACAGTTAGAATTTAAACATAGAATAGAATTAGCTATAAAAAAAAGATAAACACAGCCAATGTTACCTTTGCTTTTGGTTAGATTGAAAAGGTAACACATAGAAGTCATTAGAAAAAAATTGTAAACTAAAATTATTATATTCCTTTGTTTACGTTTATTTATATTTATTTATTCTATAATTTTACACCAAAAATAAATTATCGAAAAATGATTAACTAATTCACTATCTATGTTAAGAAAGTTTCGTTGGTTAGTGAAAAAGTGAACATTCCCCTAAAGCCAAAAGAAAGTTTACCAAAAAGCACATAGATTAGAAGTAGCTTTTTCATTTTTTAAAATCTTTATTAAAAGATCTTGGAATTTTTTTTTAACAAAAAAGAATACATTTTTTTATCAAATTAAAAAAAAGTATCAAACCAAAACATATAGTAAACTGACAAAAAAAGAAGAAAAAAAGATTTATTTGTTAACTTGATTTTATCTCTCTCTCTTTCTCTCTTTCTCTCTCTCTTTCTCTCTCTCTCTCTTTCTCTCTCTCTTTCTCTCTCTCTTTCTCTCTCTCTTTCTCTCTCTCTCTCTCTATCTCTCCCTCCCTCCCTCTCTCTCTCTCTCCCTCTCTCTCTCTCTTTGATCTTATTTTGAAAAATAAAATGAGACAAAGTATGTTTCATTTGTAGTTTTTAAAAAAATCCAAAAAAAAAGAAACTTTTTAAGCACATGGGAATATTTCTTATAAACATACACATTTGTTATGTATGTATATATAGGTTTATATATATATATATATTTATATATATATTTACGTTTTTGATTTCTATTTATCTTTTAGAAAGATTTTTGTTCAGCCAGTAATCAAAATTTAGTCAAGATCTTATTTTTAAAAAAA